>JAODAL010005115.1:0-147733 GCA_025379985.1 Phyllomedusa bahiana | reverse complement strand
AAATTTGCGCGAACCTTTCTTTCCAAGGCGGGGACTTCGAAATCGGGCTGGGAATACCTCCCCCCTCCGCTTCCCCGGCCGCTTAAAACACACCCTGCTTGCCTCAGATGTTGCACCCCGAGAGCTGAGGCGCCGTCTTGCACTAGTCCTGCCCCCCGAACCACTGCCAAAAAGAAACCCGATAAATTGAAAACTGTCGGGCCCCTTGTGGTTCGACGGAGAGAAAGGCCCCGTGTCGCATCTTTTCCAACCCCCTCCGTCGCTGCGGGACCTGATGTTTTCAGAGTGTCCAACGATCGTTCCAGAACTAAATCACCACGGCTCATGCGAAAAGGGGCCCATTGTCCCCCGACCATTTTGGTGGCTTCTTCAAAACTAGCAAGGATGGTGCAGAGCTTTTTACCTGCTTCCACTCTCGGTGGTAAAACACCTCGGGGTCCCACCGCTGTTTGTAGGCCATGTTCACTTCGTAGCATAATGGCTTTGCACTGTCCCACAACGCGGGAGCTTGGGGTGGAATTCCAGCGTGTTCCCACTCAACAATGAACGGTTAGGGGGAGGCTGAGCTGACGCTGCAACCACCCACAGGACGAAGCAGGGGGGAACCGAAGTGCGAACTCAGATTTCGAGCCTTCCCTCGCAGGCATCCAGCCCCAGGTAGCTCTTTAAAATTTTGGAGGGAAAGTTCATGACATGTGCCGGGAAAGGGGAATGCTCCAGCCAGATTTTAAGGGCGGCAGCAGTTTCCCCTTACCCCACACCACCTTGCCTAAAAATATCTCAAATTCTGCTGAAAAGACCACGTTGGATCCCAATGTCGTCATCATCATCATAAACCGGTGACTTCCTCGTCCTGAATTCTGCATCCAGGACTGGGGCTAAAAAAGGGGCCTGCAAGGCGTGCCGACCGCCCGGGTTTTTTGGGGCCGATTGCCCGGGCTTCCTTCCCTCCTTAATGGAAACAGTAACTGGCGTCAGACAGAAAAAAATCATCCTCTTTGGCCTCTTGATTTTTTTAACATGCCTTCTACCCCAACCCTTTTTTTCATCAAAGAGGTTTTCAAAAAGGGGTTTTCCCACAGTGGGTGGGTCACGATTTGAAATTTGGGTCCCTTCGTTTCATGGGGGAGGGATGTGATGTCTGATGAAACATTTGTGGCCGGGACTGGACGGAGGTAAGACTGCTGGATGCGGGTTGTTTAAGCATGAAGAAAATTGGCCGCTGTTCGTTACTGAATTCAAGGCCCTGACCCACGATGACGGGCCACGGTCCCTGCAACCGCGACCCGCTGATGCTGTTTCGCCAGCAGGGAAGGGCACCTTCTCCTACCTCTACCTCCATGTCCTACCCCCCCTTTGCCCCTTACCCCTGCATTTTCCCCATTTTTCAGAAAATAAAAATTTGAAAGGGGGGAAGAGTTTTGGAAAGCTCTTATTAAAAGAGGGCAAATCACACTATTCTCAAAACCCTCAAATCAAAAAAAAAAATTGCTGTATTCAAATGTAATCGGGTGCCTCTAAACAAAGCTGGACTGCCCCAAAAGTGAAAAAACACCATCTGAAAGTATACGGAAAAAAAGTGGATTTTTGCACCTAACAAATACCCTGCATGATTACAAAATTGCGTATTCAAATTTTAAGTGAAGGTGCTTCATCAAAAAGGCTGGACGCCCAAAAGTGAAAAACCCTATCTAAAATGTATAGGATAATAACGGTTTTTGTTGCACCAAAATACCCTGCGGTGATGACAAAAATTGCGTATTCAAATTTTAAGTGCAAGATGCCTCTATCAACAAAGCTGGACTGCCCCAAAAGTGAAAAAAACCTTCTGAAATGTATAGGGAAAATAAACGGTATTTTTGCACCTAAAAATACTTCTGCGGTGACGACAAAATTGCTGTATTAAAATTTTTAAGTGAAAGGTGCCTCTTCAACAAAGCGGACCCCCCAAAAATGAAAAAACACCTATCAAAATTTATCGGAAATAAACGGTATTTTTTTGCCCCTAAAATACACCTGTGGACGACAAAATTGCTGTATTCAAATTTAAGTGAAAGGGTGCCTCTTCAAAAAAGCTGGACGCCCCAAAATGAAAAAAACCCCTACTAAAAGGGTTTACGGATAATAAAAGTGGAGTTTGGCCCCTAAAAAAAAAACCCTGCGGTGCTAAAAATTGCTGTATTCAAATTTAAGTGCAAGGTGCCTCTACAACAAATGGACTGCGAAAAAATGAAAAAACACCTATCTGAAAGGTATACGGAAAATAAAAGTGAAGTTTGGCATCTAAAAAATACACTTGCGGGACTAAAAAATTGCTTATTCAAATATAAGTGAAAGGGTCCCTCTATCAACAAAGCTGACTGCCCAAAAGTAAAAAAAAACCTATCTAAAATGTATAGGGATAATAAACAGTTTTTGTTGCCCCAAAAATACACCGGGGTGACTAAAAAATTGCTGTATTCAAATTTAATGAAAGGGGTGCCTCTATCAACAAGCTGGACTGTGCCAAAATAAAAAAAAAACCCTTCGAAAGGTAGCGGATAATAAAAGTGGAGTTTGCACCTAACAAATACCCCTGCGTTATAGAAAAGTCTGTTCCAATATAATTTCAGGCTCCCCAACATACAATAAATTTCAACAGAAAACTGTAATAAAAACCCTTGCAATCAATTCTAACAAAAATCTGGGCTGCACAATTCCAGTACTTTTAAAGAGCTTTTCTGTGTTTTGCCCCCCCCCCTCTTTCCCCCCCGGCTTACGGGGTAGATGCTCCCTTTTTTAAATTTCAGCCTAAGACCCAAAATCTGCAAATCTCTAAACTACCAAAAATTCTAAAGTTCACAGCTAAAACATAGCTGTCTGTTTGAACAAAATAGAAAAATTTTGCTGAGCTGTTTCTGACTGTTTGCAGTGTTGCAAGGCAAAGGGCACTCCACTCATGAACACTGACACACGATCAGAACAGGAGGGGGTTTTCTTGTAAAAAAAAGGGCAGTGATTTTTTTACCAAACGCAACCATACAATCCCCGTCATGACGTCGCACCAACCACCCTGCTCATTCTCTAAGCTGATTTGCTGGCCGCCAAAATGAAGGAATGCCGAAAATGGGTATCTTAAAAAATTTTTCACAATTTCACCTAAATTATCCCGGTCAAAAAAACCGATCAACATAAAAACCGTGCCAATTTCAACTTTGTCGATAATAATCGCTCAACACTACTTATGACAATTCTGCATCTGTGATATTAGATTCTTTGGATTCCTGCACATAATATATTTTGCAGATAATTAGTTTCAGTACTCTGTATGTGCATTTATTACTTATAGCTGTTTAAGATTCTAATGAGCCATCTGTACACTTACACACAAAAGAGAGAGTTGGTAACATCCAAAATTGGAACTAGGCCCTCTTTAAAACAAAGGAAAAAAAAAAAAAAAAAAAAAAACCCCAAAAAAAAAAAAAAAAAAAAAAAAAAAAAAAAAAAAAAAAAAAAAAAAAAAAAAAAAAAAAAAAAAAAAAAAACAAATAAAAAAAAAAAAAATTTTTAAAAAAATTTAAAATCTAATGAGCCATCTGTACACTTACCCACAAAAGAGAGAGTTGGTAACATACCACAAATTTGTGAACTATGGCCCTCTTTCAAAACAAGAGGGTAAGCAATACATGTATATGAAAATAGCCTAAACTTTTTTTTTTAACTTAGCCAATGCAACCCCTTGATCAGTACTGGAAAAAATATCACTTCAGAGTACCCATCCAGCACTTTTTCTCTTCTTTTGATCTATGAGTTTATTTGGTCATTTGGGATGAGTGGAGTGGTTAAAACTGGCCTTAGATCTCCATTAGGACACTTCAGTAGCCATATGGCCTGTTCTAGTGACAGCAGAATAGGTTTTTTTTTTGCTAAGGACAAAATGTATCATCCACAAGACTTAGTAGATTAAAACCTACAATGCAGGAATTTTTATTTTCTTACAAAAAATTGTTGCAATTAAATGCTCTTCAAAAGCCTTCCAATCAGCCAACCACACAGAAATGACTACAGTATATTCCATTACTAGAATAGTTGAAGAGAAAGCACACTGCATAGTGCTGTCATCTCGTGTACACTTAAACCAATTATTCCACTTTGAATCATATGTATCCAAAATTCTACAGCACACATTGGTAAAGGTAAAATGTATATTTATTTACTTTATGTACTTTATTTATAGTGGAATACAATATTTTTGAACAAGGTTTAAGCACAGCTGTTTATATTGGATAGTTGCATGCACCAAAGATTCACTGCTATTTACTACTGTAATAGTAAACGCCTGAGTTCCAAGACCTTGGGTTATTGATTCATGGATGATTGTGTTATTTTCCATTTGTACAGGGTCGTGGTTTGCAGTCCTCTTGGCTTTGTTGTAATGAAATGAGAAAAAGTAGACAGACCACTATACTTCCTGACATTTTGCCAAAACAAATAATAAAAAAAACACTGCCTAACATTTTTCCTACTGATAATATGTACATTGTAGATCCCTAATTGCTAGCCCCCTGCTCTCTATCACACGCATCACATTTCTGTCACTCCGAGCACTCACAGACACTTATCTGTATTTAGATGTACGTCTGGGTGCCAGGTTCATCCACTTTTATGTAAACCACAACCTATTTATGTAAAATGGCCAGACCATTATAAAAACCAAGCACTTCTCACCCTTTGTCTCACCCATACACCCTTATAGATTGTAAGCTCTCACAAGCAGGACACTCACACCCTGTGTCTGACCTGTAAGTAGCTTTTTACTGTGTAATGTTTTTTTTTTTTGTCTGTACTTATACCCTCTAAACTGTAAAGTGCTGCCAAATATGTTGGTGCTATATAAATAAAGATTATTATTACTATTGCTGTATTTTCTGTAGGTTCTTCTTGTCTCTAAGGACTTTACAAAACCTCTGAAGATGTCCCTTTCTGTATGGTGCTGATACATTAGCATTAGGTCCTGTAAGTTCTGTAAGTGGCATTGCTATAAACTGATGTCCTTTTTTCTTCAACAATGTTTAGGTAGGTGATATGTGTTAAAGTGACATTCTGATAGATGCCAAAACCCAGTGTTTCCCTGAAAAACATTGACAAGAGCATCACAATGTCTATCTGGGCTACGCTTTTTTACAGTGCATCCTGGTGCCATCTCTTCCTTTCCACGTGATGTAACAGAAAATGTGATTCATCAGACCAGGCCACCCTCTTACATTACTAATTACCTGTCCTTTATTGATGCTTTAGGAGGTGTACAGTATGGGAACTGCAACTATGGAGCCCCATACACAACTAGCTGCTATTCACTGTCTGTTCTGAAAACTCAACATCATAGCCAGAAATAACTTTTCATCATAGCCAATGTGCCTTGGGTGTCCATGACCATGTTGCAAGTTGAATAGTTGTCCTTTCTTGGACCACTTTCAGTAGTACTAACCATAGCATAGTAGTAACATTCTAATAAAAAAATCATGCTTATCCACATCACCTGTCAGTGGTTTAACTGTTATGGCTGATTAGTATATATGCAGTGGGTGAGATAAGTATTGAACACGTCATCCAGTTTTGTAAGTAAATATAGGTAAATATATAATGGTGCTATTGACATTAATTTCTCACCAGATGTTGGTAACAATCCCTCCAACTCACACAGGTAAAGAAATAAAATTATAGCTGTCCATAAATTATGTGTAATGGTGAGAAGTGTCACATAGAAAAAGTATTGAACACATGAAGTAAGAGGTGCAAAAAGCCATGGAAAGTCATGGAACCATATTAAATACATCAGAAATTAGAAATCAATACTGCCACTTAGTAAAAAATTACATCAGCAGGCTCAACGGATGACCTATACAAAGGTGTTTCATTATCAAGGTTCCACATAAGAAACATCTCATGATGGGTAAAACGAGTGAGCTGTCTCAAGACCTTTACAACCTTATTTTTGCAAAACATACTGATGTCATTGGTTACAGAAGAACTTCTAGGTTCCCATGAGCATTGTTGGGGCCATAATCCAGAAGTGATAAGAACATCATTTTACTATAAACCAGCAATGACCAGGTGCTCCCCAATAGATTTCAGGCAGATGAGTGAAAAGGACTATCCAAAGAGTTGTCCAAGAACCAAGGACCACCTGAGGAGAGCTACAGAAAAACCTGGCATCAGCAGGTACAATTGTTTTAAAGAAAACAATAAGTAATGCACTTAACCACCATGGCCTGTATGTTTAACATGCAAGACTCCATTGCTGAACAACAAGCATGTTCAAGAGTGTTTAGGGCAGGTCCCCACGGCAAGGGTTTTCGGCCGTTTTTTCAGCAGGTTTGCGTTTTTTCAGACCGCCTGATAAACCGGCCGAAAATGAGCACAATGGTGCTCTATGCAAAACCTGTGCAGCAGTCCCCACTGCACAGTTTTTGCCGTCGGACGGGTTTTTCACCCGGCGGTGCGGCGGCAAAACATTGTAGAAGCACAATCTTCCGTCCCGGTTTCCCGACGAAAGATGTGCTTCTCAATGGGAGGGGGGAAGGCTGTTCTCCGCTCATCGTGGAGAAAAGCCGTCCCCCCGTCGGCCATGGGGACCGGCTGGTATTTGTCCTGTGCCGTGTAAACGCGCCCTTAAAGTTTTTGAAAGTCTGCGAAATACTGGGAGAACATCATCAGGTCAGATAAGACCAAAATTGAACTCTTTGAATACCATAACACACACCCTGTGTGGAGATTAAAAGGCACTGCATATAACCCCCAAAACACCATAGCAACAGTGAAGTTTGGCGGTGGGAACATCATGGGTGTTGAGCTGTTTTTCCGCATACAGCACTGGTAAACTGTTGTAAATTTGGCCATTAGGCTCCTTGTTACAGATCAGCAAGTTGTGCATTACATATATCACAGGTGAAATAAGTAAATAAGTATTGAACACGTTACCAATTGTCTAAGTAAATACACTACTCACAAAAAGTTAGGGATATTTGACTTTTGGTCAAAATGTTAGGATGAACCAAAAATTTCTTGAATTTTTTTTTTTAAATTAACTAAATGAGACTAGTGTAGGATTACGTTTGACGTCATCGGGTCGAATAGTCGATTCGGCAATTAATTTTTTTTTTTTTTCCAAAAAATAAGATATCGATAGTTCGATAATAGATTATCGCTGATACCATTAAAGTTATAGGCAGAGGACAACACCTTCATTCTTAACCCCAAAAGAGGGATGAGAAGTGGAATTAACATCCACTATAGTCACAAATGGATACGTGCTGCATCTTAGGCATACATTAGGTTAATATAAAAGCACAGAAAAAAAAAACTAACAGACAATATATCCCAGTCTTGCCGCACAGATGACCCTTAAAACTGCATGTCCCAAAATTAAAAAGTGCCAGAAGGCAAGTATGATTTGAACATCATTTTACTTGAACTGGACTTTGAATAATCCCTGTCCTGGAACGCCAGCATGAGACCCTAAAACCTGCATGACCACAGATTAAAAAGTGCCGGAAAAAGGAGTCTTGTCAACCACCCATTTTAGTTGAACTGGGGACATAACTCTATCTGTCCTGTAAGGCAGTATGGACCAATAACTGTTGCACCCACAGATTAAAAGTGTTGGAAAAAAGGAGTCTTTCAACCACCATTTTAGTTGAACTGGACATTGACTATACCTGTCCTTGGACGCAGTATGACCATTAAACATATCTTGACCCCCAAATTAAAAAGTGCCGGGAAAAGGAGTCCTTTGACCACCTTTTGTGAAACTGGACGTGACTATACCTGTTCCCTGGGCGCCTGTATGGGGGACCTTAAAAACCTGTACTGAAGCAAATTAAAAGTGCCGGGAGGAAAAGGAAGTCTTTGAAACAACATTTTAGTTGACTTTTGGGGGGACTTTACCTGTCCTGGGCCACAGCATGAGCCCCAAAACCTGCATGACCCACATTTAAAAGTGCCTGAAAAGGAGTCTTTCAACTACCATTTTAGTTTACTGTGACATTAGGACTATACTTGTCTGGGCCACAGCATGACCCTTAAACCTGTTTGACCCCAAATTAAAAAGGTGCCGGGCAAAAGGAGTCTTTGAACCACAATTTTAGGTTGAACTGGACATAGGACTATTACCTGTCTGGGCACAGTATGACCCCTAAAAACCTGTTTGACCCACAGATCACAAAAGTGGCCCACCCTATCGCATATTTGTGACTGTGACTGTCCATTTAGAATATTTTTTGTAACTGACATTTGTTTACAGATTTATTTAGGGAAGTTTTATTTATAGTTTTACATTATTACCAATTTGGCTTTTTTTTTCAAGGTGTGATAACATATAACATACCCCTCCCTGCGTTTTTAAAGGTATTTTTTACACGTGTAGATGTGTTAATTCGTCTGCACACCATAAGTAATACAAATGCCTATCATCCCCAAAACACTTCTTAGTGAGAGGACATTTTCCCTCCTGGCATCTGAGAGTGATTCAGCAATCCAATTTCAATGGTTTCATTTTTCTCAAATCTTCTTATTGATTAGGGACAGACTCCCCTGGAGATTCAAATGATGCGACCCCATCGTGACTCCAGCCCCAGAAAATTTAAGCCTCAAATTGTGCAATTTGTGTCCAAGCCCTGGGACCCCTTTTGACACTACTTAACCTCACAAGAAATCACCTTTTTCAAAATCTGATTTTTGTAGAGGAAAATTTTAAGCTCTCTGATTGCCCCTAACGTTGAGTGCCAGGTGCTGCCGTCAGCCATCTGTTAACATAGTGGTCCAGCGCAGGGCAGACTTACACCTATCTGAAAAAACACTTATCTGAAATATATACGGTAAGAAAAGGTATTTTTGGCACACTATCAATTCACCTGTGGTGACTACAAAATTGATGTATTCAAATTTCAACTGCCAAAAGTAGATCTTATCAACAAGCTTGATTGACACAAATGTAAAAAAAAAAATGTTCTGAAATGTATAGGATATTAAAAGATTTTTGGCACCTATCAGTACACCTGTGGTGACTACAAAGTTGCTGGATTCAAAATTTAACTGCAAGGTGGCTCTAAATCTATAAACAAAAGCTTTACTGACCAAAAGTGAAAATAAACACCTGTGTGAATTGTATCCGGATAATTTAAGGTATTTTTGCAACCTATCATTTTCACCTTGTTGTGCCTACTAAATTGCGTATTCAAATGTAACTTAAAAGTAGCTCTATGAACAAAGAATGACTGACACAACAAGTGAAAAAAACCTGCCTGGAAATGTCATTACGGGATAATAAAAGTATTTTTTTTGGCACCTATCAATTAACCTGTGGGGACTACTAAATTGCTGTATTCAAATGTAACTACAAAGTAGCTTCTGATGAACAAAGCATGACTGACCAAAAGTGAAAAAAAACACCTGTCTGAAATGTTATACGGGATAATAAAAAGGTATTTTTGGCACCTATCAATTCACCTGTGGTGATACTAAATGCTGTATTCAAATTTAACTGCAAAGTAGATCTATCACAAGATTGATTGACAAAAGTTAAAAAAAAAAAAATGTCTGAAATGTATACGGATTATTTAAAAGGTATTTTTTTGGCAACCTATCAGTACCACCTGTGGAGACTACAAAGTTGCTGGATTTTTTTACCCCAATTAAAAAAAAAAAAAAATTTAACTACAAGGTGGCTCTATAAACACGTGGCCTGCGCCCAAGTGAAAAAAACACGGGTATTCTGAAATGTATATGATAATTAAAAGGTAATTTTTTGGCACCTATCAACCTGTGGTGGACTAAAATGTGCTGGATTCAAATTTAACTGCAAAGTAGAACTATCAACAAGCTTGATGACCAAAAGTGGAAATAAAAAACACGATATCTGAAATGTATTCGGTTATAAAAGGGGTATTTTTTGGCACCTTTCAATTCACTGTGGTGAACTACAAAGTTGCTGTATCACAATTAACTGCAAACGTAGCTTATCAACAAAGCTGTACTACGCCAAAGTGAAAGAACACGTATCTGAAGATGTAATTCGGATAATAAAAGGTATTTTTGGCACCTTTCAATTCTCAGTGATGACTACTAAATTGCTGTATTCACATTTTAAAGTGCAAGGTGCCTCAATGAAACAAAGCTGTAGTGCGCAACGTGAACAAAACACGTGATCTGAAATGTATTCGGATAATAAAAGGTATTTTGGCTCCTTTCACATTCACCTTTGGTTGACTACAAAATTGCTGTATACACATTTAGTGCAAGTTGCCTCAATGAACAAAGCTGTAATGTGACCAAGTGAAAAAAACACAGTTTCTGAAATGTATTCGGATATAAAAGGTATTTTTGGCACCTTTCAATTTTCACTGTGGTGAATACAAAATTGCTGTATTCACATTTAAGTGCAAGGTAGCCTACAATGAACAAGCTTGTAAAGTTTATATCCCCCCCCTTGCCAACAAAGTGAAAAAACACGTATCTGAAATGTTATTGGTAATAAAGGTATTTTTGCACATTTCAATCACTCTGTGGTGACTACAAAATTGCTGTATTCACATTTAAGTGCAGTGCCTCAATGAACCAAAGCTGTAATGCGCCAAAGTGAAAAAAACACGTATCTGAAATGTATACTGGATAATAATAGGTATTTTTTGGCAACCTATCAACTGTGGTGGACTAAAAGTTGCTGGATTCAAATTTATCTGCCAAAGTATGATCTATTCAACACGTTGACTGACCAAAAAGTGGAAAAAACACGTATCGAAATGTATTAGGATAATTAAAGGTATTTTTGGCACCTTTCAATTTCTCTGTGGTGACTACAAAGTTGCTGTTATTCACAAATTAACTGCAAGTAGCTCTATCAAACAAAGCTGTAACTCCGCCAAAGTGAAAAGAAAACACGTATCTGAAATGTATTCGGATAATAAAAAGTATTTTTTTGGCACCTTATCAATTCCACCTTGGTGACTACAAAATTGCGTGTATTCACATTTAAGTGCACGGTGCCTCAATGAACAAAGCTGTAGTGCCCAAAGTAAAAAAAAAGTATCTGGAAATGTATTCGGATAATAAAGGTATTTTTGGCACATTTCAATTCACCGTGATGACTACCAAAAATTGCGTATTCACATTTAAGTGCAAGGTGCCTAATGAAACAATGCTGTAGTGCGCAAAGTGAAAATAAACACGTTATCTGAAATGTATTCGGATAATAACAGGTATTTTTGGCACCTTTCAATCACCGTGTGGTGAATACAAATTTGCTGTATTCACATTTAACTGCCAAAGTAGCTCTATCAACAAAGCTGTACTGCGCCAAAGTAAAAAAAAACAAGTATCTGAAATGTATTCGGATTATAAAAGGTATTTTTGGCTCCTATCAACCTCGGTGTACTGTGCTGACTACAAAATTGCGGATTCTAATTTAACTGGCAAGGTGGCTATATCAACAAAGCTGGAATGGCAAAATGAAAAAGACACACCTATCAGCAATGTTATAATGATATTAAAAGTGGAGTTTTGCATCCCTAACAAAGAGACCTGAGTTACTAGAAAAAGTGTGGTATCCTAATGTAAGTTCAGGCTGCCACTATCCAGGAAATATTTCATAGAAACTGTTTAATACTAAAGCTATGCAGTGCAATGTCTCACAAGTCTTGGTGAAACTAAATCCAGTTTTCTTTATAGAGCTTGTCTGTGTTTCACCCAGCGGACCCCCCCCCTTTCGCTCCCCACCGTGACATTTTACAGCGGTAGATGCTTCCTTAAATTTCTCTACCTAAATATAAAATCTTCAAATCTTGATCTAAACTAAGTTGTAAGAATCACAGCACCAGTAGAGCTTCTCTGTTGAAGAAATAGAATAATTTCGGTCTGAGCTGTTTGCTGAGCTGTTTGGACAGAGGCAGAGCGCACGTCTTACTGCTCTGAGACGCTGAGAGACACCTGATCATGAACAGGAAGGGACTGTTTATGTAATATTAGGTCATGTGATTTTTTGCCAGCCAATCGCAACCATACACATCCAGGTAATGACGTCACACACACAGCTCATCCTGCTCTATTCTTTAAGCTGATTTGCTGGCCGTCAAAATGACAGGAAGCGCCGAAAATGGCGCGATCTTAATAGATGATGCACAGATTTTAACCTAAATTATAGAGTGATCTAATAAAATCGTATCAACGTAAATATCGTGCCGATTTCAACTTTGTCGATAATAATCGCTCAACACTAAATGAGACCATCTCTTAAGTTTAGAATGTTCATGTTCAACTGTTCCATGTTTCAGTAGGTTTTGTACAACTTGCTCATAAATATATATACAATTGGACCACTTTTGCATCCTCCTCCAGTGCAGGTTTTACAGCTGGTTCTAGTGAAGTTCAGGTGAAACTACAAGACATGTTACAGTTTGTTCACATGGAAACAGTGGGAGATCTCCATCCCATTGCTTTCAATGGAAATTTACACTTGAGTTCACGCAGTAAACTATGGCACAGATTTTTTTCCTCTATTGATTTGCGTTCCTTCTTTTATGCAGAATTACAATTGCTTCTTCATTAGGTAGACAAAAAATGTAGAATGTCCACTTTGTCTTCTGCTCAAATAAATCTGCCATGCTCAGTAGAAATTTTAGAATCTGCACTAAGTGTAGAATAGGGTTACAGCCTGGAAGTCACTCTAGACTGGAGTGGATAAACTGATTTTAGGACAACTATTTGCCGTTTAAACAGGCAGGTGTCTGAGGTTATTTTTTCATTTTTTTTATTAATGCACGTTGACGCTACTGCCTATTTTATTGTTTTTTGCAACAATAAACTAATTTGGTCTCTAAAACCAGAACGGGATGTGGATTTATATATACTTTTTTTCCCAAATAAGCAGAGGCGATATCTGATGCAAACTCTCCTCCTGGTTGCTGTGAACGGACAACAGGCATGCTAATATTTACAATTACTTAATACCTATTCATATGCATATGTTATTCTAAGTTTTTATTGGCACACAACCAGATCTTATAAACTGTCCTATTTTGGGTTATTGGACAGCATAAGCTAGGGGAATAATTTCTGGCAGAACAGGCTGTGAGAATGAAATGCTCTAAAACTACTGTACCTCACAAAATAATTGACTGCTGAAAACAGTGTGTCTATCACTAGCTTATGCCGCCTATATACAACTGGAAACTACCATGTTATGGTCATTGTAAGATGGGGGGAGGATGTTTCTTTCTGCTAGGAGAACTAGTCTACAAACTGCCATATACATTATGGTTATCCCAATTTGCCATCCTATTGTGCTTTTTTTTTGTAAAAAGGCTCACTGATATGGTGCAAGATAGGAGCTGGTAATGGGCAGAATATTTAGATGCTTCAGTTGTATGGGGCCATGAAATTGCTTATGGCAGCCTTGGTGATGGTACAGACAAAGGAATGGTACCAGTGCCATCACTTGCTGGTGCTACCTGTTTTGTTCCACTAACAAACTGCCATAAGGTGTTAAACAGCTGTGTTTAGATATTTCTCCTATTCAGCTATTAGAACAGGGGCCTTCTTTTATTAGTAGGTGCAGAGTACACATAAACATGGCTTAAAGGGGTTGTCCAGTTTAAATAAAAATTAAATAGTAAGCTTCCCAAGCCAAACAAAATCAAAAAGCTTATATTCACCTTCCTCCACTCCTTTTACCAGCGCTGCATCTCCCGGTCTTCTATTTTTCTTACCTTCTGCTTCTGAGTGGGACATCAACGGCAGTCACCTGTCTCTGCTTACTTCACTGTTCAGAGCTGTTCGCTTCTGAATGGTGATGTAAGGCAAGTGGCACGTGACCTCTGTAGCCAATCTGCAGCTGCAGCAGTGATGTACCTTCAGAAGCAAAGGAAAGGTAAACAGAGGACTGAGGAGAGTCAGCACTGTAATGGAGGAGTAGAGGAAGGTGAGTATAGACTTTTTTATTTTGTTTAGCATGAGCAGCATACTATTTAATTCTTATTGGACCAGACAACCATTTTAAGCATGAGAGTCACAAAAAATTACTTGAGGAGTTGTAAAATTGGGCCAATTGCTCCCTACCCCAAACCTTCTATAAAAAAACAGCATTAAAAGATGATTACTTTACAACTGTATTCTGTTTGTTATTATGTTAATATATACCAACAGCCCTTATACTGCATGGCTAATAACAAAGCCAGGTACCAATTACAAGAAAATGTGCAAAAACCCTAATCCAACCCTGCCAAGTGAGTTGTAAAGTTGCAGACAGGCGTAGTAGAAGGCTTGATCAACTTTATACAGAATGCACGAAGATTTAAATCAATTAGATAGAGTATTCTTACTATACAATTGAATGCTCCATTATTATAGGTTTTAGTGATCCTGTGTACTTTCCACATTGGAGTTTCTTGTTATGTTGTAGATAGGGTGGTGGGAACCAGATATAGTTTTTTTTTTTAATGAAGCCGAAAAACTTTCAATTAATCAATTCTACAGACATGTCAACAAAAGGGTAGATTACAGCTGTGGCTTCTACTCTTATGCAATTGTCCAAATACATTCAGGCCGCTGTTTAACAAATATTTACTAGGGGAGGCCCTCCTCTACCTGTCTAATTACTGAAGGGTGTCCCTGTCTATGTACCTAATTAATGAGGGAAGGCCCTGTCTACTGACCCAATAACTGAGGGGTGGCCCTGTCTACCTAATTATTTGGGGTTTTCCCTGTCTATCTGCCTAATTACTGGGGGAGGCCCTTTCTACCTACCTAATTAATGGTGGGCGGCCCTGTCTACCTGCCTAATTAATGATTGGACAATATATACCTGCCTAATTACTAGGGAGAGGCCCCATCTATCTAATTACTGGGGGGCGACCCACCCTGTCTACCTGCCTAATTATTGGGGGAAGACCCTTTCTACCTAATTACTGAAGGACGACCCTGTCTACCTAATTACTGGGGGAGGTCTTGTCTACCTGCCTAACACCTGGGGGAGGTGCTTTCTACCTACCTAACTACAGCGGGGAGGCCTACCTAACTACTGAAGGAAGGCCGTGTCTACCTGCCTAGTTACTGATGGGTGGCCCTGTCTACCTACCTTACTACTGGGGGTAGGCCCTGTCTACCTGCCTAATTACTGAGGGGTGCCCCTATCTACCTCCCTAGTTACTGAGGGTCGCTCCTGTGTATCTACCTAACTACTGGGAGGAGGTCCTGTCAACCTGCCTAATTACTGAGGAGCGTCCCTGTCTACCTACCTAATTACTGAGGGGTGGCCCTGTGTACCTACTTAACTACTGAGAGGAGGCCCTCTTTACCTGCCTAATTAATGGGGGGAGGCCCTGTCTACCTTCCTGACTCCTGTGGGAGGCCCTTTCTACCTACCTAATTACGGAGGGGAGACACTGTACACCTACATAATTACTGGGAGAAGGCTCTGTCTACCTGCCTAATTAATGTGGATGGGAGGCTGTATACCTTCCTAACTATTTGAAGAGGTCCTGTCTACCTATCTATTTACTGGGGGGAGGCCCTGTCTACCTACCTAATGGAGGAGGCCCTGTTTACCTACGTAATTACTGGGGGACCTACTGAGGGCCCTAAATACCTACCTACTGAGAAGGTATATATAGATACCTAATGGGGAACTATATACCTCACTACCTATCTACTGTGGAGAGCTTTATACTTATCTATCTTTTGAGGGAGCCTATAAACCCATTGAGGGGCTACCTAATTGGGGATTATATAACTCACCACCTAGTGAATGAGTCTGTAAACTTATTGAGGGGGCTTATTTACCTACATTCGGAGGGTACTTATATACCTACCAAATGTGGGAGGTCTATATACTTACCTACACACTGGGGGCATGTATAGCTACTGATGGGGGCCTAGCTATTTACCTGCAACTTATCTGACTTTTTTAATTTCTAATTTTCAGGGTCGAACATACATAAGTAGGTCATCTATGTGCCTGCCTACTATATTGGGTTGTGTACCTACCTACTGGTGGCACAAATGGGAGCCCTATAATCGGCTGGGGGCACCTTAACTGTCTGGGGAACAATTACTGGATGGGGCACCAAAGAGGGCACTATTACTTTTTGAGGCGCTATGGGGAGTTTGTATAGAGGTGAGTATTGATGAGGAAGTGCTGGAAAACAGAAGAGTCTAAGACGTTTGTGTCGTAAACTCAAAAGGGATGAGAAGTGGTGAGAGAAGACATCATTGCATTCTGGCCCGGACATAGAAAAACAGGGAATAGAACAACTAATCAGAGAAGAGAATGACTCATCAAAGAAGACTTCATGGAGGTTTGGGCTAGATGGGGAAGAAAACGAAAAAAGAACAACGCCCATCTGAGATGACGTCTCCACTGAGTCACTGATGTCAGGGGTTATTTTGCTTCTGTGTTGGATCAGTTCTGTAATCACTGCCATGTGATGCGACCTGAGCTGGTGTCTGACTGCTCTGTGGTCTCTACATGGTGATATTGTAGGTTATATCGGTGCTTGTATAGTGGCAGCGTACACTTGTCCCTGATTGCAAAGTGAGTGTACTCTGGTCCCTGACCTTGTGATTAGGGATTTCTCTGTGCCACTTTTTCTTTCTGGCTCATGATTATAGCACTTTTTATTTCTGAAAGTGCGAAATTTTGAGGCAGATATTGTAAGTGGACTGATGCTGTCAGGGCTGCTTTTTATTCCCAGTCCAGCCTTGGTATCCATGCTGGCAGAGTCAGTGTGTGAAGGGAAACTGGTGAAAATCCGACTGTTAACCATCCCCATAGACCTCGATAGAAAACCAGAGCTCTAGTCTGTACTACTCGGATTGTCCAATTAGTATGAGCGGAGTCAGTGTGTGAAGGGAAACTCCCAGCTGACAGATTCAGTAATACATTCATAGGAGAAATAACAGAGCAACAGCACAACAAAGAGTTAAAAGAGAAGATTCTCCAGAATTGTTATTTCATAGGGAACACAAGAATTTACTAAAAAAAGACATGTCAGGAGATGTCACAGGGCCTCCTTAGGCCTAAGTAAAATCTTTATTCTCTATTTTAATTTTAGTCTTTACTTTCAAATTCTACTACAATGGTAAGCACACACATGATAGCTTTAGACAAAGTACAGATTATATACAGTAAGATTACGTTCAAACACCAATTGTAAAATACCGGTCGGATTCTGTTATAGAATCCGACAGTATTTTACAACCGGTTTTCACTTCCTGTCACATTCTGTGGGCAGATTTTGCGGTCGGATTTCGTATTTGGCCGGCCCAAATAACATTGAACAGAAGGGCTAGCGGAAGAATGTACATGGTTCAAGTTTTTTGCAAAGCCATCAACTTTGAAATCTGACCTCAGAAAATCCGAGCCGTGTAGACTACAACTTGGATTTTCTATTGAGGTCTATGGAAATGGTTGACAGCTGGATTTTCACAGGCTTCAAAATCTGAAACACATATGAAAATGCAACTGTAAAACTATGCCATGCAGATGAGCCCTAAAAAGAGAAAAAACTTCATAAAAATAAATAATAGTCTTGACAAATTGCTGCCTGAATACAAATGTAGTTAATGTGTAGTCATATCAACTTTAATTCCAAGGAATATCTTGCAAAAATAAGGATTATTGTACCACCATGGACAAATTAGAAGTGAGTTAATAATAATTACTTTGTACTGATTAAAGCTATATCTAATAGGAAAAGTACTGACTTAAACAAGATGAAAGCAGCACCAGCAAAGTTGAGAGCAATGGAGCAACACTGACAATACTAAATAATTAAAGACAACGGAACACATATTCCAAATAGATGTTTTTCACTAGCGCAAAGATGATCAACTGCAAGGCTGCCTAGAACGTCAGACTCATGAGTCCCCTAGAGGTCCGCTTCAAAGCTATACAGAGTAAATATATGCTTTTATTTGCCTTATAACTCACCTTTTGAAACAGGTTGTCTAATTGGAGACAACCCCTTTATGAACGTGATTACCTGATCCCCATGTGCCCCTCTCTTGGCACACTTGCAAATGATAGACACCATAGCAGTGACAACCGGATGCATGACTGCCCTTTTAATACAAGATTGCTTTAGGTTTAACAGAAAAGGAGCCATATCATAGAGTGGCTCTCTTTTATGGCATAGAGAGGGGTCACAAGCAATCCCCCCCTATTGTCTATATGTATTACAGAGACAACCTCTTTAATCATATGAACACAAGTAATATGCTCAATAACAATCCATATTATTTGCTATTTACATAGAAAAAAATTGTCCCAGTTTCAGCTTCAGATGAGGAACAGAGAAAAGAATTATAACAAAATGCTATATTATCTGATTTTTTGAAGGTGACTCTATTTTTTAATGACTGAAGTGCTTTGCACTTTCTATTAAAGTATTTTCTGCTTTATGAAATGCTACTTATAAAAAGCTGAGGGCATCAAGTAAGTGATATAGTCTATGGAGTAACCCAGCAGCTACTGTTAAATTTCCCTGCTGCACCACTGAAGCATTCGATGGTTCCCATTGAGATTAATGGGCTGTCTATATTCTACACAAACATTCTGGATCCTCCATGGAGAGTAGGTGCTCTTTGCTTTAAATAATATATGAGAATTCTGAATATAGGATCCCATCTATGGACCCAAAATTTCCTAACAAAGTATTAAAATCCCCATTTTTAGTATGTTTCAGTATATGCTAGTAATATACTATAACAAACTGTGGTGGAACAAACTATTCTAAATGGAAAATTCTGTCTATATGCAGCTGTCAAAAGAGGGAGCTTATTGCATACAGATTTATACATCTCCCACTGAAGTCAATAAGAGATGTGTAAATCTACATGGAATAAGTTGTCCTTAGCTGCAATTACAGACAGTTTAGGGCAGTTTGAGGTCAATTTTAGAAAAACAGCTCTCTAGCCCTTGTAAGTACATAATATGAAATTACTCAGGAAAAATATCCGGAAAAGTGGCAGTGCCCTCTCTTCACTACTAATCTCCTGTGTAGCCGCACATCTGGTATGTCCGCCCCTGATTTCTATGTATAAAATATCCCTCACACTTCAGATTACTGTGTTTTTCAGCTAAAAGGTTTACTGCACATCACTCCTACATTCCAGATGGAGAGAAGTCAACTCCCTGTGGTTTGCTTTAGCAAGCTCTAGTATCTGTCTATCAAGGCAAAGGTTCAATTCTTATTTAAACACTAAATCTCGCTATGTGCTTTAGCTAGAAGCACTTCTAGTACAAAGTGCACTCAGTAATAACAATGCCTGATACTCAGGGGTCTGCAGTAGGATAACAATCTTCCAAAAAACTGTTCCCTCATTCCAATATACAAATAATATAAAGTAAATCCTTCATTAAATATCAGAGGTGAAATATATAAACATGGGAAATATGAATCCTGCTAAACCAATTGTTATGGTCCATTGTTACATGTGATGTACACTATCATTTACTTTATTAAAGGGGTTTTCTCTCCACAATGACTAGCTTTTAACATAGGGAAAGATAAATGAAGATGTTACCAAATACATTGCTGTTTTGATTTTGCTTTGTTCAGGAGATAAAGGAGATTTTATCTACTGCTAGTGTCCACAAGCTTCTCTTGGTTACTGACCATCTCTCTCTGTTCTTTTTCTTATCGGATTGCTGCAAGCTAAGTTAATGACATGTTTTAACCTTTAGCGCTCTCTAGTCTTGTGCACTACAGATTATAAACCTACTGCATGTCACTGTAACAGGAATAGCAGAGCTGCCAATTACTGTTGTAGAATTTCATTTCTTTTACAGTGTTCAGCATACAGGATAAATGATTTTTACAGTGGTGTAAAAAAGTATTTGCTCCCTTCCTGATTTCTTAATCCTTTGGATGTTTGTCACACTTAAATGTTTCAGTTCAGCAAACAAATTTAAATATTAGAAAAACATAACACAAGTCAATACAAAATGCAGTTTTTAAGTGAAGATCTTAATTATTAAGGGAAAAAGTAATCAAAACCTACAAGACCCTTTATGAAAAAGTAATTGCACCCCTCCTCTAAAAGATAAATTAACAGTTTTTTTCTCACATCTTTGAAAGCTGAGTTCAATTTCCCAAGCCTCACCCAGGCCTGATTACTGCCACGGCTGTTTTTAAGCAAGGAAGCACTTAAATAGGACCTGCCTGAAAAAGTGAAGCAGACCAAAAGATTCTCAGAAGCTAGAAACCATGGAGAGATCCAAAGAAATTCAGTAACAAATGAGAAACAAAGTAATTGAGATCTGTCAACCTGGAAAAAATTGTAAAACCATCTCTAAAGCTTTGGGACTCAAGAGAACCACAGTGAGATCCATTATCCACAAATGGAGAAACATTTAACTGTGGTGAACCTTCCCAGGAGTGGCCGTCCGTCCACAATTACCCCAAGAGCGCAGCGACGACTCATCCAAGAGGTCAATAAAACCCCTCACAACAACATCCAAAGAATTGCAGGCCTCACTTGCCGCAGTTAAAGGAGTTGTCTCATTACAAGCTTTCAGCCTAAGTCAGTGAGCCTGGCAGTTGAACTGAGGGGCGTGCTTCTTGTCTGCCTCCTCCCCTCCCTCTTCCCCCCTCCCCTCAGCACACAGAAAGCTCTCCTCCATAACTTCTATACAACAGGTGGGGGCACAGGGGCAGACCTGTGTGAAGTGTTACATAATCAAAAGGGTGGTGTTCACTGTAACACCCCTGAGCATAGAAGCACATTCAACATGCCCCCTGATTTGGGTTATCAGTAATTAGTAATAGTGTACAGCTCCACAGACACATCATGATTATAGTAACACACAGGGTCACTTCTGTCACATCTATCTGTGTAGAGAGCAGGAGGAAGCAGGCACACACAGGGTTAATCCAGGCAGCAAGGACACAGAAGCCAGAGCCTTCCCCCCCTCCCTCCACTACAGAAGCATTCTGTGCCGGAGGGGCTCTCTGCTCCGACCTGTATTCTGAAGGTGATGAGTCATACAGACCTGACAGCCATGAGATAAGGATCAACAGGTCGGCTGCTTTTAAGAGTTTTGAAAAGCTGATGCACTCCTACTACCAGGGATAACTCAAAATCAGTAGGACATTTGTAATGAACATATATTGCAAAGCTGCTTGTTTTTTAAAGATCTTTTAATTAAAACCCAATCATTGTAGCGAGACAAGCCCTTTAAGGTCAGTGTTCATGACTCCTCCATAAGAAAGAGACCGTGCAAAAGTGGCCGCATGGCAGAGTTCCAAGACCACTGCTGAGAAAAAAGAACATAAAGGCTCTTCTCAGTTTTACCAGAAAACATCTTGATGATCACCAAGACTTTTGAGAGAAGATTCTGTGGGCTGATGAGACAAAAGTTTAACTTTTTGGAAAGTTTAAGTCCCATTACATCTGGAGTAGAAGCAACACAGCATTTCAGGCCATCTGTTCATAACCTCAAGCTGAAGTGCACTTGGGTTATGCAGCAGGACATTGATCCAAAACACACCAGCAAGTCCACCTCTGAATGGCTGAAGAATAACAAAATGAAGACTTTGGAGTGTCCTGACCTTAATCCGTTTGAGATGCCTTAAAGAAGCTCAGAAACCCTTCAATGTGGGTGAATAACAACAATTTTGCAAAGATGAGTGGGCTAAAATTCCTCCAGAGTGTTGTAAAAGACTTATTGAGGGTGGCCCAGCCAGTTATAAGATTTGGGGGCAATTACTTTTTCACAAAGGGTCTTGTAGGTTTTGATTACTTTGTACTTTTATAATAAAGACCTTAATTTAAAAACTGCATTTTGTTTTTACTTGTGTTAAGTTTGTCTAATATTTAAATTTGTTTGGTGATCTGAAACATTTAATTGTGACAAACATCCAGAAGATTAAGAAATACTTTTTCACACCACCGTATTTTAATAGATCAGACATTTACATTTGCGGTGATATCAGTTATCTAGAATGGCAAAAAGGGGATGAGTTGAACTTTTAATATTTGTTATTAATTTTTATACTTTTTAACATTATTTACTTTTTTACTTTAACATTGAGTCACCATAGGGTACTTGACCACTAAGGTGCTCAATCAGGGTCTTTTTTTTCCATTGGGCAGGGTAGGCAGTTGCCCGGGGGCCCCATGAGCACAGAGCTCCTGTGTGCAGGCCCAGAGCCGCTGTGTCTTTAAGAGGCGCAGGAAGTGATGTCATGTCCTCCTGCACTGCTGTATGTCCTAGGCCAACAGCCCATAGGCTTCCGGACTAGGAAATCCTGGGAGCAATGTTCTGGCGAAGACGGCATGATGACGTCACGCTGCTCACAACAGGAACCAGCTCCCAGAGCGAGGTCCCTGATGGGGAGTGCGGAGTAAGGTTTTTAATTTTTTTTTTTTTTTGCAGAAGGGGCCGCATATTACCTACAGGGGGCTGTATTCTACAGGGGGTTATAATCTGCAGGGGGCATATCACCTACAGGGGGCATATCTCCTACAGGGGGACTATAACCTATAGGGGGCCTATCACCTGCATGGGCCTATAACCTACAGAGGTATAACTTACAGGGGTCTATAACCTATAGAGGACCTTTAACCTACATGGGGCTATAACCTACAGGGGCCTATAGCCTACAGGGGCCTGAAACCTACGGTGGACTATAACCTACAGGGCCCTATAACCTACATGGAGCTATCGCCTACAGGGGGCCTATAACCTACAGGGCCCTATAACCTACATGGGCCTACAACCTACAGGGGGTTATAACCTACAAGAGGCCCATAACCTACAGGAGGCTATAACCTACAGGGGGCTATAACCTACAGAGGGGCCTATAGCCTACAGCGGGTTATAACCTAAAGGAGGCCTATAACCTACTTGGGGCCTATAACCTACAAAGGCCTATCACCTACAAGGGTCTATAACCTACAGGGGGCTAAAACCTAAATGGGACTTATAACCTAAATGGGGCCTATCACATACAGGGGCCTAGCACTTACAGGGGGCTATAATCCTAGGGGGCTATGTACAGGGAACATTTTACCTACAGGGGCCTATGTACAGGGATCATTTTACCTACAGGAGCCTATCTACAGGGAGCATTTTACCTACTGGGGCCTATATTTACAGGGGGTCGTATATCTACTTGTACTTACAGGGGGCAGTAAATCTACCTACAGGGGGAAGAAAATCTACCTAACGGTGGCAGCATATCTACCTACAAAGACCTGTATGCCTATCTACTTAATGGTGGGCAACATTACTACCTACTTACTTAGTGGAGGAAAACATTACTACTTACTTATTTAATGGGGGCACACATAACAGATGTAGGAATTGGAAGGGAAGTACTGATAAAGTGAGAAGTCTAAGATATTTGTGTGGTAAATTCTGCAGGGACGAGTTGCGACCAGAAGTCGTAATGGCGATCTGGACCGGATGGAGAAGAAAAGGAAAAAAAGAACGATTCAGAGAATAACTGATCATTTAGGATGTCTCCTGTGACTCCCTGGATGTCAGGAGCTATTCCTCTTCTGTGTTGGATCATTGCTGCAGTCACTGCCATGTGATGTGTTCTGAGCTGGTGTCTGTCCATTCTGTGGTCTCTATATGCCGGTGTTGTCGGTTATAATTTTATCGATAATATGTATATTTGTTCCTGTGAGTGGTTGTGTTAGTTGGGAGGCCCAGGGACCCATAATGTTGTTAAGACGGCCCTCTGCTTGATTGTCAGTACAACGTCATCATCCATTTATACAATGCAGAAGGGTGTTTAAACATGGCAGTTCTAACACCTTCTACTGGGGCCTCAGGGGTGTTGATTGGAGTGAGATGCCGTGGCCACAATTGTTTTGGTGCCTAAGCAGTTAAACAGCAGCGAGTTGGCTCCATTCCCTGTTGTTACTGGCAGGTGTCAGCTGCAATTAGCGGCTGACATCAAAATTCTATTTAGAGGGATTACTAAGTAATCTCGCTACATAGAACCTTATCAGAACCAGGACGTAGTCATATGTCATGTGTCGGTAAGGGGTTAAAGTTAGACGTCCACTGAACAGATTTATATAGTCAACAGGCAGACAGCATCTAGTTAATTTAACCCCACCCTGACATGTCTCTGATTGGTACTATGTGTGATAACTCTAATCTCATCCCTTTTACCACTCAGATGGCACAGTCAGTGAAACAGTGGCATTCAAATTATTAGAGAGTAGATAATGTATAATACAAATGCAGTATGCAGTATACTATTTTGTGGTATATTAGTACAAGTGATCATGTTCCTTAGTGGTCAAATACATTAGGGGTATTAAACAATATATCAATAAAATTCAATTTTTAGTTTTTGCCTCCTTGCATTTCAACAGTTTTAACTTTTTTATTTTTTCAAAGACGCAGTTGTGTGAGAATTGTGTTTTATGCGGGAGAAGTTGTACTTTTGGGGGGCATAGTTTGCGTTCACATATAAAATATTGCAGAACTTTTTTAGTTTTTTTAAATACTTTTTTACACCATTCACATTTCACGTTAAATATCTTATTAAATTAATTCTACAGGTTATTACGGTTGTGTGGATACCTAATATGGGTAGTTTTTTTTTTTGTGTAATGCCGACACAATAATTTTTTATTAGATATTTATTTTTATTTTATGTATTTTTTCTACACTTTTTATGTTTTTTTACTTTTTTTTTAATCCCTTGCAGGGGTAGCTATTTTACATTGTTTTACACTTATTCGTATATGCTCATACATTAGGCGTTGCAGAATAATGACCTGCAACGGCCGCTGTCAATAAACTGTGGGTGATCGTTAACAGGTTAAACAACAATCATTTCATTTATACTATAAAAAAGAATTAAGCATACAGATATAGCAAAGCTTAACTTGATGATTAACATACTATCGTACCTGTGGCACAGGTGTTTATCTCAACTCTTTCAATACCTTCCAATGGCACCTGAGATAAGATATCTAACTGCACTAAGTTATCTTTGCCAAATATCCTTTACAAAATCTGTAAATTGAGATCACTGTATCCATAAAAGTGAGTTGGTTCTATTAGAATATAACTTTATTTAAACAAAATGGTGAAACCTGTGAAAATAAAAATATCCAGTGCCAAAATTTCGTATTTTTGCTCACCCTGCCTCTTGAAAAAATGGAATAAAAAACGATCAAAAGTCAAAGTACCATCTAAGGGTGACATGTATGTACGGGGCTGCACCAGAAGTCTGGCGTCTCTTCAGCCCTAAAACTGGTGCAGTTATTTTTAATCGGGCGCACACCAAAATTAGGCACATTATAAAGTGCCTGTGGCACTTTGTAATGCGCCTGGGAGGGGTTCGTTGGAGGCGTGTCGCACTACAACCGCACGAATCTACACATTAATGAACTTTTGAACTGCAAACCACGGCGCATTACTGTTGGAACAGGCAGACCAGTTTACAAATGGTTTAAATGAGTCAGAATTGTCAGTAGCTAGAAAGCGCTAAATTTATGACATGCAGTAGAACAGGTTCATAGATTCAGGCGCATTCTACGCTACTAATGTGCGCAATAAAATTGGCATCTGGGCACCAAAAATCATACATGTCACCCTAAGTGCCCAGCTTACCCCACCAAAAAAACAAGCCCTCACATAGCTCCATTGATCTCAAAATCTCAGATAAAGGTCATGTAAAGCAAGCTCTAAACAACAATATAAATTTGTTCAGAATCATATTGATGTGCCAATTAAATTTACAACACACAATTAACTCTGTAAAACCCAAACTGGCATGATCTCAAATACACAGCTTGTCTCACAAAAAAAACAACGAAAAAAAACAGCCCTTACACAGCTGCATTGACAGAAAAATAGTTATGTCTCTTAGTTAGGGCGGGAGGAAAAATAACCTCCATAATATTGCTTTGTTGGGAACATGTGAACACAGCTATATGTAAAGAGAAACAAAACATAAAAAGCCCCATGATATCTCATACTGCTCATGGTCTGACATAAATCGTGCTTTTATTTAAATTGATTGATCCTAGTGATAACATGCTTATTACTGCTTCGCCAGCACAATATTATCATAAAAAAATAATGGTAATATTAAGAGATGCATAGAAGACATTTTCTACCTGATGAAGAAGTCTCTCCCGTCTCTGTTTGTCGCCATCTCCCATCCATAAGGTGGTCCCTGAGGCAAATTCCAGGTCCCAGTAGGTGGAGGCCACCCTGAAGACTTTGTTCTGTGACTGAAAAAAAAATAATAACTAAGAACTGTAAACTGTTGGACATTATGGTAACAGTATTTTGCTTCTTATAATGCAATAAATAAAGTTGTCAATATACTATAATGTTATAGCAATAGAAGGTTGTAAAAAGTAGCTGTTCCATGAAAAAAATTACTTAAAGTGGTTATCCTAAGGGTATGTTGACATCGCTTATTTGGGCACGCATTTCGCCGCAGATTCTGCGTGGGGGGATGACGCAGAATCCATACATTACCGTAATTGCGGCGTGCATTTTGCCACGTATAAAGCGCAATACGCTGCGAAAAGCGTGCCGCAATTACGTTAATGTATGGATTCCGCGTCATCACCCCAAGCGTACTGTACACGCAGGGGGAGAATAGAGGTGTTAATTGTTCACGCCGATTTTGTGCATGCAATGCATGTCAATAGGGCTAGTGCTATGGAGATACGCGCTGATCTGCCTGTGGTTCCAAAACATCCGGCATATTGAGGCACATACTATACACACTGCAATACACCATGTGAACATACCCTAACGAAAAATAAGTTTATGTTATGTTTAAGTTTATTTGAGTCTAAACAACATAATATACTGAAGTAAAAATGACTGCTTTATCCTAAATATTAGTGTAAAAAAATAGTCTACATGGTGTAAAAGGCACAAGTCTGGCCATAAGCCAGAACATGGTCTATCTCATTATGATACCCTTGATGTCCCATTGCAAACAAAAACTACTTCAAACCTAGCTTATTTTAAGATACTATACTTTTGAGGGTGAATAGTCATTTTTGCAGAGATTCAACTGGTTCAAGGAGCTTTTCCGGCAGTGCTTCAGGCCATGTTCACACGGCTTAAAATGGGCCGTATTTCGGTCCGTAATTATGCGCCGAAGTGCGCTAACTACGGGCTGAAAACGGCCCATTCATTACGGTAATCCACAGTTCTCATAGAGAACAATGGATTACGGCTCCTCTCCCGCTCGGCGAATCCGCCGGGCGGGGAGATAAGTGACATGTGAATTACCAGCGGCGTATACGCGCCGCTGGTAATGCAAGTCAATGGGCCGGCGAAGTGCCGGCCCCCCGCTCCCGCCCCGCCCCCGTCCACACGGAGTAATTGCGGGGCGTAAGCACGTCCCGAAGTTAAGCCGTGTGAACATAGCCTCATGGGAAAAACCTATGCAAATTAGCTCTCCTCCAGAAGTAAGGAAACTAGACACTCTGCTTCAAATGAACTGAGACCAGCCTCCACATTTACACATATAAAGCAGATAAATGGAAGTTATTGGCTTGGCTGTCATAAATATGATGTGCACATTCTATTAAGAAGTTAGCTTAGGAATAGAAGTAAAGTCTTATGGATCTCTTCCTTCTCTTTTCTTGTACTGTATATGAACTGTATTTTACTGACCCCAAAAGCACTGGATTTTTGTTTCAGTTAGAAGAGTTTCCCACATTGATACGTTATACAAATTTTGGTGTGTGTTTTGGTATAGTAAATTCAGATTAATGATTACATGTATTGTAATACCACTGCGATAATGAAATTATCACCAATTATTACCATTTTGAAGAATTATGATTAAAGGAAAACAGAGGAACGCAGAATGGAAATACAAAATGTGTTATAAAGCTGTGTAATAAAGGCTGCCTGAGCTCCTCTCTGCTCCTCTCACAGTGACAGCTCTATGTGAAGGATTTGGGCAATTACTCAGTTTCTCTAGATTCACTCCCCCCATATAATACAGCCTTATACACTCTACTCCCCCCTACCTCCTGCCTGATAACAGAAGGGGGAGCAGAGTGCATGTCTCACATTTTTTTCATCATTTAAGGCAGTTAGTATAACTGTTTACACCAATACATGTGATCTGGTTACAAGGATGTTGTGGAGGGAGGTGACAGTTCTCCAGGCAAGAGAACTGACCACTGCAGAAGGTCTGCAGAGCTTTGACATCCTCTCCCTTCCACTGTTCACACAGAATGATAATGTCACCAGTCTTCAGTGAAGACGCACTTACTGGGAAGAGAGACCCTCCCCTGTATTTGAAGCTGTAAGAGACAGAGAAGTAACTCATGTCTGCGAAAATCTGTACTAGGAAACCCCCTTTAAGATAGGAAATATGACCCAGTATTTATTTTTTCCTTTTTTTCACTTTTTATGTGCCACAGCACTCCTAAAATGTTACTTTGTGTCAGACCAATGCTACACAAAAATTGCCTTTTATGTACTGGACCACTCCTTTGCTAGCACTTTATGACAAGTTCCCTTTACTACTCCATGTTTAACATGCCTAACTCCAACTGTCCCAACTCTTTGATACAAAAAGCAGCTCCTTCCATTATTCTACTATATGCGGACCACTCCTTTACTAGATCTCTAATGGGGCAGAACAATAATGTCCAAGCCGTTCAGCACTTCTATATAATAAATCACTCCCTCCTTGGGTCTTAATTGTACTAGTTTATAATTGCCAGAGCTCTGTGTTCAAACACTTTTTCCTGCAGCTTGGCTGTATGCAGACCACTCCTTCACCAGCTTGCCTATATGACATATCTGATTTCAGTGTTATCCGTAGACCAATACATAACCAATGCTTTCTTACATACTCTAATCAGTCCTATGGGGGAAATGTATGAAGAGATTTACAGCAGTATTTTGACATAAAAAAAGTTGCACATTTTTGTGCAACCAGCTTTTGAGCTGTTTTACAACAAGTGCACCGATTTTTAAAAGTGGGCAGAGCTTGGTAAAAAGGGGTAGGGGCTCACACTACCCTACAATTGACACAAATTAAGCCACAAATCTAGTCTAGGTCCCAGATACAGTAGCTTTTATTTTTCTTAGCGAGGCACATGAACACTAAAATATGCACCAAATTTATTAAGTCTTAATAAATGTAGCACATTTTCCTCATTATGACAGGCATATTTTCTGTCTCCATGCATTTTCTCCTCTGTGCCTACTTTTGCAGAGGGATAAAACTAAATGATACAAGCATATCGTAAATTCCATGCAAATAATATTTTTAATGTTCCTTTGATGCTGAATTTAAGATTTGCAATGGCTCACTATACTACTGAATAATGTAAAGATAACCCTTGTAAACAGGTTCCTTATAACTTCATTCTCGCCATTATCTGTTTTGTACTAGAGCACTTAATCTATAGCTCCCTACAGTAAACCCCTCTCTTGTGTCCTTTATGTATTTAGCAAAACATGTTCTTCCCTAGTTTAGCTATTCATGATCAAAGAGAATATCTCAGATGATGATATGGCATTCACTATGTAACTATTATATAAATCCCCTCAGCTTTTCAAGCTGTATCCTCTACATTCTGTTGCTTATGAAATATGTACAAATGGCAAATATTTTAGTGCATTTATACCTCAAGTGACTTCCTGGAATGGCAACATGAAGTGAACAATTTGCCAGTAGGACTTATTGTCCTAAACTGGGTCACCTCTTTTTTTCTCAGCTGGTGATTTATAATGTATTGATGTTTTGATGCAGCATATGGCATTTTAAACTCCACCGAGTAACAAATTCTTTCTTTTGGCTGGTGTTCAGCAAGAGTTTTGCATTTGCAGCTTATGATGTACTTTAAAGCCTTTGGCATATTGGCTGAAATGTCCACAGATTTTATGAAATAGGACCAAGAAGATTTGCACAATAAAACAAAGCTTGTAGTGTTCTCCCAGATGCCTTCTCTATAACTGTTGTTGGCAGCTAAGTCAGTCAATTTATTGTACATATCAACCAATTAAGCAAGGAGGTGGTTACTAGGCGCAACAGACAAAATATGTTCTTTTCACTTATCTTTAAAACACTCTGCATGCAAAATAGTGTTTTGTTTGAAATTAGGAGCATTCGATTTTGTTGCTGCTCTGAAGCTCCCTTAGTAACCATGCTTCAGACCCAGGAAAAGGGCAAAATGTGCTTATTGGTGGAACATATAACAACATAAATGGAGGGAAAAAATGGTTTCTTTGGAACTTATTCTACCAAATACAGGATAAGTTCCGTATAAGCTTTTATTCGAGAAATGTATTTATTTTAATTTTACTAATTTAACTGTCCTGGTCATAGTTTTAATGTCATCCTTAGTTTTCCATAATTGTTCATCTATGAATATCAATTTTATGTATGCCAAATTTACATGATCACTTGATAAGAATCACAAGACACTCTCTCTTGACAAATCACAAAACATTTTTTATATATTAATAGGGGCTTTCCCACAATGAACCTTTATATCCTCCCTACAGGATAGTTGATAAATGTTTGACTACCAGCGATCCCACTGCTGAGACCCCTCATTGATGATAGGGGTCCTGAATTCCCTGTTCCTCTTCGTCACACAGCCACAGTGAGCAGGAGCTTGAATGAAGCAATAGTTGACCATATGCCCTGCAACTCCATTCAGAGTCTATGAAGTTGGTGGAAGTATCCGAATGATGTACTGTCATCCGTTATTTCACTTAGCCTTACGGCTTTTGATTGAAGAGGGCTATACAGATGTAATACTGACTGTGGCTCTGGTCCAAGTTTTCCTGATTGTGGACGAATGAATACTTGCTAATCCTTTTTTAATAATCATGGAAGACCTAATGGTAGGGTTAGATATTTACAGATACTTATCTTGTACTTCTAAAACACCCATTGTATTGCGGCATGTACAATGTGCCGTGTGAATGTACACTAAGAGAGAGAATAATTCACATTATTATAGTGTGGTTTCTATGAGCTAAAAAGTTTCTCTAATCAATGATCAAACTGGATAACCTTTTACTAAATATTAGGAAATTGCTGTTTTCAGACAATTTATTATGTTTCAAAAAAACAGATGTTAGCAGGCGCAGGAATAAAAACTTCCAATGGCCACACATCCTCTAAAATTTTGAACAGCTGGCTACTGTTTCAATAAGGAGAATAATGGGGCTTAGACTACAAACTTCTGTAAAATTATTGATACCTGATTTTAGGGGAGTGTTTTTAGTGTAGTGCTTTGGATTCAGGTTGGGCTGGATCAGCTTAACCTAAAGTTTGCCAGCAAAATGAAGAAAAATATCCAGCTTTTTCAAAACAGAGAAATAGAAGTACATCATTTAATTGAATGACGCACTTTCTTTTTCCTGTCTGACAAAAGACTGGTGATTCAGGTCAGGCCAAACCAACCTGATCCAAATCTGAAGCCCAACACTACTTGTTGTATATAGTCAAAACATATTCTTATGACCAGTTTCTATTTTCGAAGTTGGCAGCACGTAGCTTGGTAAGGAAGATATCTGTCATGAGCTGGCAATGTATATGGTATATAGTGTGTATACTATATATAAGTTATGTGATAGGCTGTCTGCATGCATATCCATCAGGATGATTTAACAGAATTGCAAAAAAGGATGATTATTGACTTTTGGGCCAAAGGTGTCAGTACTGTATTTCTGAAATTGGGCAGTTTGTAAACTCTTTGCATATACTGTGAAAGTGTACCATGAATGGACAAATAATCTCCAAAAAATTGGAGATGAAGCTGTCAAGAAGTAACAAAGAAAGTGGACTGTTAATCACAATAACTATACCAATTGTGCCTAAGCGCATATTAACCGCAGTTCTCTACAAAAACACCTAAATTAACAATACGTGATCAATCAAACTCTTAACCTCGCAAAGGTATAGTTCATTAATGGGTGTCTAAGCACTGCGCGAATGCCCAGTAGCTTCTCTTCGGTATACTGCTTTACTGAACAGTACTTTCATAATTATATGGATCTATGTTAATTGGGGGGTTTCAGCGACTTATGAATTGAAAAGGAGTTAAATCCCTCTTTCATGCAAAAGGGTTAAATACTAAAACAGATCAGGTTCTTAAATATTATAGAGGTAGGTTGAATAATAAAGAGTTCGTTTAGTGTTTAATAGATAGAACGATAGAGTTTAAGTCTTGGCAAAAAGTAAAATAATAAGGACAAATGGCACCATTGCAAATAATCATTGTGTTATTGATGTGAGAGGCGAATGTTGGCTAAGAAAGTGCATGAGGGCAGACTGATGCTACAGGGGAGCAGCTTATCAGCAAAAGGAACCAGGGGGATACCAGATGTGTGCCTAAGCGTATGTTCACACGGCGCATTGTGGTGCGTTACAAAACTCCGGGTGTTTTACAAGTATGCGCTGGCCAGCAAGTACTTCTAAAGCGCAGAGGGGTTAGTGTCATTATCAGTGGCGTGTAAGCACTACGCAGAAGTGACACATCACTTCTCTCTTCCAGCGTAAAATACGTGCATTGTACGCTGGGGGAGACAGACGTAATTCATAACTCTCTATGAGAGCTATGAATTACCATAATTGCGGGGCGCATTTCAGGCATATTGAAGTGCAAATACGAGCTGAAATGCGCCTTGCATTTATGCTGTGTGAACATACCCTAAAACAACAGTTCCGTAAACCCTACTCCAGAGGGGGCTCTGAAGTAGAAAGATGTGACTGTACCTCTGTGAAATTACATCAGCTGAAAAGGCTTTAATTCTCACAGCAGCATCAGAATTGGATCTTCTCTGATGAGTCATGTTTTCTGCTACATGTTAGCATATTAGGTGAGACAAGTCGGAGAACAAACACCCTGCAGTCATTGCTGGAAAAACACTAGCTGATGGTGGCAGTGTTATGGTCTGCAGAATGCTTCTCAGGGCCCATTAATCCTTGTGAAGGGCACTTTCAACTGTTTGTATGAATCCATCTTTACAGATCATGTACACCCATACATGCTCATTGTCTGCCTTGGGATGGATGGAATCTTCCACCAAGACAATTTGACCTGTCACATGGCTAGGAATGTCTGATGTTGGTTGGAAGAGCACGATCAATACTTTCAAGTACTACCCTGGCCCCCTAATTTCCCAGACTTGACCTCAGATGTGCATCTTTGGAACCACCTTGATCGTATTTGTTCCATGGCTATTCTGCCATTCACCCTCCATCAGCTGTGGGATGCACTGCGTCATCATGGCTCCTGATACCTATGACAAGCTACAAGGACCTTATTGAGTCATTCTCAGCCCCTCTAGCTGCTGTCTGTGCTTCTCATGGTGGTTACTCTGGATGTAAGGTGGTGACCTGATTATGTAGCTTCAGATATCATTCAAAATAAAAAAATATATATATACCGGTAACTAGCAAAACAAAAATCAAGCAACAGCAGAGTTTCACTTGTTAATTTAGTAACACCTGAAGTGATAAATAATCTAAACTACTAAATCTGGATTAAATGCTAACTGCCTTCCAGCAGCTCTAAATCTGGATTACAAACCTAAAATGATGAGCAAAACATAACAAAACATTACTTAATCTATGAGTAGGAGATGAGCTTGTAGAAAACACATGACGTGAAATACAGTAATTAAAGGAAATGTCCATTTTTTTTTAATTAGGCTCACTATGGGCTACATTGTATTTACAGACTTTATGTCGTGTTTTCTCAATTTGTGTTTTTACATTTATTTTCATTATTTTGTATTTGGCAGCAAATGGTGATGTTCCCTTCCTACAGAATGTCATCTCTTACTACTGTATCCATTATGGAAGCACCAGCTGGCAAGCTGACTAGCACATTTGTGTGCCAGTCAGGAAGCTGTTACTGTTGTAGTTTATACACCCACTGCCCTTCCAAAACATAGTGTCAGACTGCTTTGTATGGTGTGACATTTCATTTGGGGGGAAGGATCTGGGTGGGGGGAGCTACAATATAAAAGTATAGCAACATAGCAGCAACGGCGCTTCTTTAGTGTATGCAGTAGTATGGGATAACATTCCAAAAGGAACCTCATCTCTTTGCCATTCACATAATAATAAAATAATTGTAAAAAACACATAATATCACTAAAGTTTATAAATAAAATGTAGCCCATAGTGAGCCTAATTAATAAATAAAAAGGACAGGATAATTCCTTTAATACATTTATGCTATATTCAACAGCAGACTGTAATTTGATTTTTCCCCAATTCAGGTACATGCACAAATTACAACACTTTCTGGGGTTGACTAGTCTTGCCCAATGGGTAATTTGACATATTTTACATATATACAGATATTACGAGTATGGTGTTTTTGAGTTTTTGGCAATGGAGCTAGTGGTGGCTCACACAAATGTACCGCCTTCAGTACAATCATTTCATGTGGTCTACTATATTTTTACTAGTGAAAATAAGATGAGTAGTACTAATGAATGCAGGAAACCTAAACTATAAAACTGCATATAATTTTTTTTTTTTTATACTGAGTAGGTAAGGTTACTAATCTGAATTATTCTAAGTTCGAAATCCAATTTCAAAATTCTAAAACTTTTATTTCTTAAATGGGCAAATGCCATGAAAAATTAATTCTAACACTAAGTAAGTGGACAAGCCTTTTGATTCTAATTAAAGTGGTGTCGGACAGATTAAGCTGCAGTTTAATAACAATTTGCTTTAGTAGGTCTGGATAAAGTAATATTGTGGTATTAAGCTACTCGGTAAGAAAGGTCAGTTTCAATATCTAGTTAAATTTGTAACAATCTAGAAAATGGAAAGCAGACTTTTGGTACAGTCATACCAAAACAAACCAGTAGTTAGGATGCATGGGTTTTCCAGTAATTTATGAGTGCCCCTTACATAATGTTTTAGACATGTTTCCCTAATTATGTATCTATAAATGTTTGTTCATCCATAATATGGATATAGGTTGTGTAGTGTTATAGTATGTCATTTAAAAGCGGAAGCTTAAAGATTACAAAACTGAGCTTTCAAGTGTCAAACTCAAAGGCTTATCACTCATTTTTCCCACATGGAATCCTATTTGGAACAGGAGGTCTTCCTTGCAAAGAACTACTCAGAACAGTGGCTGAGTGAATTTAGCATTTTTCTGGTTGCATTATGATCAATGAAGTCTCAAGTTCTGAAAACAGTCCCTTTAGATTACTTCTTACATGGTGGTGCTTCCATTCAGTCACCATGTGGGAAACTGCTGCAGGAGGAAAGCAAATGGGGCCAATGGGGGTAAATGTTGTTGTACTTTCTTGTGCATTGGGTGCACAACTGTTTTGGAAAAACTAATAATGAACCACAATGCTCAGCTAGCAAAGCTGTCCTTTAAATTATAAGAAATGTGAGTTCCTATTACTAACATCACCACTTCATGGAACATCCTAGCAATCCATCGTTACGTTCTGGTGGTGGAACTCTAAATCATGACCAACTTCAGCCTAAGTACCAGAAAGTCATGCTATGTTCAGGATATATTAGGTTGACTGCTGAATACTTCACACAATAACATATTTGTTACAATAGTCTTGGCCCATTTGTATGCTTTTGAATTCTAGTATGAATCATGTTCATCATAAAATCTGTCATTTCTTGCATAAAGAACAGGCTGATTATTTTAGAATACTAATGAAATAGAGAAAATGTTTCCATTTTATGACACTGTGAACATTACATTATCTTGATTACTCTCTGTAGATAAAACTGTCAATATTTTTTCCTTTAAACTTTGTGATAAAGGTGGATTTGATATGAACTCTGGCAGAATCACTGTGTCCAACGTGTTTTTCATTTATCTCTGCTTGTCAATGACAATGCAATGAAGTAAGTCTCAATCTCCCAGCATTCTTTTATTCCTATGTTATTAACAATTTCAGTCTGATATTTTATTGTTCATTTGTTTTCCAGATAAAAAATACAAAGCATTATAAATAGTATTAATTAAAAACTAACAACCATTTGGCCGTTATACAGTTAGTGAACCTCCTTCATATAGCTTTCCTGCTGTCCAGAGATAGCTTGGATGGCACACTGCTTCTGGCCATGTTGTTTTCTCTCCTTTCTCTATTCCATCAGTATTTCTGTTAGAATTTTGCATGAGTATTTGCCAAAATCAGGATTTGAGCCCACACATGGAAGATGAGCAAAGCTCTCCATTATACTTTTTCGAAGGTTAGGTTAGACTGTGAGACCTAAGCAGGGTTAGGAAAGACCTTGTACAGGCAGATAAGAAAGTGTAGGGGATGGAACCACCCCTACAAATTGGGAAGAAGGAATTTGTATGTATGTATGCTGTGCATACGCCTGTAACGGGTTAACATCACAAAACATTTTATTAAGGGCAGGGATGTTTTAGGGTGGGGAAGTATGGGTAGACCAGCATTCAATTAGGGTGGAGAAGAAGGGAGGGACTGCAGGTCGATATAAACAAAACCCATGTTTGTGAGCTCAGTTCTAAATTTTGAATTCTGTGAGAGCTGAAGAGTGTGATCCAATATCTGGGATCATCCCTCCCACTAGTTGTAGGAGACAATGAAGAAGAAGCAGGGGACAGGTCGATGGGAGAGTGCAGCAAAGAGATTTAGGACCACCTGCATAACTATCCTAGGAGAGTGGAAGAGGGAGCTTATGACAAAGAGGTCTAAGTAACGAGCCCAGGGACCATAGTCCTTGAGCAGAATTGCTGCCTTGCAAGCACAGAGGTACGGGATAAGAAGAGAGTGAGGAATAAAGGGCCCAAGGAGTTGTTCTGAGAATTGTTTAAAAGGCATCTGTAGAGGGAGATACTGTAAGTGTGGAACCCCACTGAGGAGTTTTTCTGTCAACAGTGTTATAACCTGCAAAGAAACCAGTGAGAAAAGCCTGCAGATCCGAAACTGACAGTCAAAGTAGTTTCTTCTGTGCAGGCGCACCTCACCTCCCAGTAGGCATGACATCCACTACACCTGCTACCCAGATGTGTCTACAGAGCTGGCACCTGGGTCTGGAACCCATCACTATCTACCTCCTCCTGCACATCTTAAAAGGGTAAAGAAAGCATCCAGGTTTATAAAAGAGTATATTATGCATACTGTAGGTATTGTGAAGAGCACAGGGGAGGAAGAATCACATAGACTGTTTATCAGTGTAGAGCAAGGGTCTATAATATACAGCCCCCCAGTTTCCCTCTGTGCGGTCCTAGCCATGATGACACAAATATATTCTGCGTCAGTCCTCATACCTCAGAAAGGAACATTCATGTTTTGACAGCTGCATTCAACTGATGGCAATGCTGGTATGTGAGAACTAGTGAAGACAACAGTCTTATAGCATGTTTTACTTGGGGGAGGGACGTACCCATATAAAAAAAGGCTGCAACTAAAAAAAATGGAGAAAATGGATAAATGAATGGAGATTGCAAAACTAAACTTAGTACTTGTAGTGTAACTTTTTACCTCAAAACAACTACTGTACTTACATATGTAAAAATGTTAAAAGTGAACTCTATTTATGCCTTTAATTAGACACCTTCTTCAAATACATAGCTGAGTCACATTATAAAGTTGCCTTTCAATCAAGTTTTCTGATTCATTGAACAAATGGACAGTAGTGTGTCTGGTGAACAATATCAGAGAGAAAAACACATTGCAACCATTTCTAGAAGAACACAAGCTAGTTTTGGAAGTTTTATGGCATTGTTATGGTCTGTGGAATGTTTTCGGGGCATTCTCTGGAGCCACTTCTCCATGTGGAAGACACTCTCAACCAATTTTGGTATGAAACCATCAGTGCAGATCAGAAACACCCATACAAGCTGAGTTTCTTCCCTGGGGATGGAATCTTCCAGCAAGACAATGCGACATGTCACATGGCTAGAAATGTTCAACATTGGTTGCAAGAGCATGACCAAAAGTACCAAGTACTACCCGGGCCCTCTTATTCCCAGACTGGAATGCAACTAAGCATCTTTGGGACCACCTTGATCATTGTGTTCGCACTATGGATCCTGCCCCATGCCTCTGCCAGCAGCTGTGGGATGATCTGCAGTGAACATGGCTCCAGATACCTGAGACAATCTACCTGGACCTTACTGAGTCACTCCCAGCCAGAATAGCTACTGTCCATGCTACACACAGCCGTTACTCTGTTTATCTGCTAGTGGTGCCTCTGCATGAACAACACAGGGCTAATTACATCTTCATAGATGACAATGCTGCAGCTCATCAAGGTCACATTATTAGGGAACGGCTGCTGGAAACTGGGGTACATCATATGTAATGGCCTGCACTTTCTCCAGACCTGAACCCCCTAGAAAACCTGTGAGATCAGCTAAGTCATCGTGTTGAAGCTCATAACTCTGTTCTCCCTGAACCTGAGGGGTGTCATTCAAGAAGAGTAGGATGCCATGACACAGCAGTCAATAATCGATTTGTGAACAGTATGAGATGTCATTGTCAAGATGTAATTGATGCTAGAGGCCACATAACACGTTACTGAGACATTGACATTTTTTGATGGTATAAACTCTCCACTGTTGTTGGCTTTTTTTCATTAAATGGTTTGAAATGGGAAAATCAACATTGCATGCTACAAGTTAGATTGCCGACTTTGGAATAAAATATCACTGAAGTGTGATTTTTTTAACAATTTCCATAAATTTAATCTGAAAGCCAAACATCCCTAACTTTTTGTGAGTAGAGTATATATATATATATATATATATATATATATATATATATATACAAAAGGAGAAACAAGGGGGCGCACAGATGGTGAAGTACGTTTGGTAGAACGTATACAGTTGAGTATTTGATCTACTCACCAATTTGAGTTGCGCTCTTAGTGTAGAGGCACAACTCTCATATTAGCATACAGGGCTTTTACTGTAGCCGTAGCCCTTGTATACGGCTGCCGATGTTCCCATGAGCGGCGTCCCGCCAAGCAGATAGTAGAAGAAAAAGAAGATGGTGGAACCGGCGCACATGTGTATCCAGGAATGCCAATGATGCAGGCAGGGAGATTAACGCGAAACGCATCGGGTTTTACTTGCTTTTAAATTGTTTTAGATTGGCTGAGGTTATCGCCCTAGCCTTTTTAGAATAATAAAGTCATTTTCTGGATCTCCCTGCCTGCATCATTGGCATTCCTTGATTCACACGTGCGCCGGTTCCACCATCTTCTTTTTCCTCTACTATATATATATATATATATAATATATATTATATATATATATATATATATATATATATATATATATATATATATATATATACAAACATGTATATATATAATTCTGAAATTGATTTCTTGTAGATATTGCATGCTTTTTCCTGTCTACAAACCGGCAGATTTCATTTATATCTTTTTTATACTTGTGCTGACAGCTTACTTCGGAACATTTACTGAATCTCTTTCCCGTGAAAACAGTCTGTTGTACAGAAAGTTGTTCAATGTTTCTTCAGTCTGTAGACACAAGCCATGATGGACAACTGCCGCCTTAGGAGAAAGTCTATTCCGGTAATGTCCATATGTCAAACACTACTCAATCTGATTAGTAGAAAGGCTGCCTTCTGACTGGTTTGGAGGAGAAGCTTTTGTTTTCAGTAGCTGCTTTTTTGCTAAATGATTTCTTTTGCTTCCTTACCAATTTAAAGCAGCTTTAGATTTATTAATTTATTTTATTTTACTTAGACTACAATGGACCATTAAAAAGATTAACATTCTGATCACTGTTTCAGTGAATAACTCTGGAATGAGTTTCAGCATTTTCAGATATCTGCATTTGGGAAATCATTTAGCCATTTATATGTATTAAGGGCTGCTAAACACTAATAATACCTCATCTCAAAGCTTAATAGTGCAAAATAAAAATGTAAATCTCTTCCAGTCTAGAAAGGACATTTGCATAAAAGCTAAACCATGAGCAGCAATCTACCAGGTTCCAACCCCCAAGTCAAAAGGAGACCTGAGTTGCATATTAACTACAATGCTGGTCACCTTTAGGCAGGGATGTACAACCTTTAGTCCATTCCGTGTAGTCCCCAACCATTTGGTAACAGACATGCTTATCTGATCAAATATGTTTTCCATGTTAAAAAGTAAAGGGGTAGTGCCTAGCACTACGGCAAGGTAGAGTGTGTACTAATAGTGCACTATGTGACCAACTCTTAGACCTCCATATACAGGCAGAATGGAAGCGTCCTCATACTGTACCTATGTGACACTGAAATAGATGAGGTAGAGTAGTGGCCATCGTCTGTTATTTGATGGAATGCAAATGGGGGAGAGCGAGATCTTTATTCTACTAATAGATAGAAGATCTCAATGTGTAACCGACAACTATCAGACATTGATGGCATATTCTTTCATCACTCCAAAAATGTCGCAAATAATAATACCCATTTCAGTTTTGTGAACAAAGCCTTAGAGCGATCTTTTCTGTCCCTCAGTTCCTTACATCTGTTATTGACCTCCATTGTAAATATTATATTATACTATGAAGGACAGTTTTTTGGGTTCGCAATGGTATTAAAAAGCACTGTAGACTAGAGCTCCGAGATGGGCCTGTAAGTGATGAAGTATGTCAAACTACTTCTGGAAGTGAAGCAAGCAAAATAATTGTATGTTGGTGACCTTCATGAAATGGGGTTTCATGTTGGAGCTACTTCACAGAAGCCCAGGATCACCATGCACAATGCCAAGCATCGGCTGCAGTAGTGATAAGCTTGCAGGAAATGGAGTATTAACCTCAACCCCACCAAACACTGTCACATTTTAGATGACTTTATTCAGTAAATAAGAAAACAGACACAGGTGCAATATCTGAAACGTCTTTGGAATTATTATATGAATCTTTGTGATGGTAACTGACAGTGGCCTGTGGCACTTTGTAATGGGCCTGAGATTGGGGGGAGGGCGCGCTGGAGGCGTGTCACACTACAACCATACGAACTTACACCAAACATCAACAGTCTTGGGAACACTGGTCACAGGCAAATGTGAAACTCATTCATATTAACCAAATAACAGGACAGAGACAGATACAAGGAAACAGGCCACAGTCTAAACTAACAGGACTCAGGAGGTAAGGAACACATGAATATGCTACTAATGTAGGCAGTAGCTGTGTTTTTAGGCTCCTCTTAATAGGTCATGAGCCAAAGCAGTAGACAAAGTTCTGAGCAAGAGAGTTAACTGTTGCTTTGCTGGATGGATACAAAGTAAGAAAAGCAGGGCAGAAGCAGAAGACCAAATTGCATTACATGGCATGTCGCAGGCAGAGTTAGGCTAGAGACCTCACCAGTGTTTTTTGGGCTAAATGGGCACAAATTTTCAAAGACACATTCTAAAATCTTTAGGAAGCCTTCCAAGAAGAGTGGAGGCTACTGTAGCTCCAAAAAGGGGCTAGACAACATATTAACACCTATGGTTTTGGACCAGACTGTCTAAAAAACTTATATAAGCGTAATCGTCAGCAGGCCACAGTTTTTTGGACAAATATTTTATATATGATTTAAAAGATTAAAAATGAGAAAACAAACAAGCAGACTTAGTTGAATGAGGAAAAGGGAACATATAAAATAAAATGTTTGTTCTTCATTGACTATTAAGAGGTAAAGATTGATACATAATAATTATACACGTCAGTTGGCAAATTGGAGAATATGTGGTGGTAAAATATGTAAGTGCATTAAAATATGATGACACATAATGAATCATGTATTTGAAATGTATTTTAAGAGTATACTGTTTTACAGCATAACAATGGATGCAGTGCTACATCCATTAGTGTAGGGAGGGACCCACTTTAAAGAGATCAGCATGAAGTGGCAAGTTTGCTTATATTGTCATTTTTGAAAATTTTTGCTGGGAAGCAGTTGATCATTATATAATGTGGAGATGTGCGGTTCATGTCTCTTTCTACCTAGTTTGTTCACATGTCCTTGCTTTCTTTACTTGGATGAGCACTCCTCCCCCTTTTGCCCAGGTTTTTTTTTTTTTTAATTAGCAGTAGTCTGTATAAGGGATAATGCCCTGTTCCTTTCAGCCTGCTTGCATGGAAAGTAGTGATCCTTTCCTTTTCTTGGTGATAGCGGCCAATGTTGCTGTAATGCTATACTTGTGTGGTGGTGCAACCCAGAGCAAGGGAGCTAGGTCTGGTAACAGTGATGTTGTTGGCCCACTGGGTCATGCCCCTCACTGGTGTGACTGTTGCTATGGTGATGGCCACCATGCAGTGCTAATAATAATCTTTATTTATATAGCGCCAACATATTTCGCAGCACTTTACCAATATGTGACGAAAACAGCCTAGTCCGCCGGCCCGCTTGAGGGACGACGGCCTGACTTGGGGTGTATCTCGACGTGGCGCTGCCCACTAGGGGGAGCTCAAGGTCAGCCAGATACTGTTCCACTGTTAACCCTTGCCCACACTGGCACAGGGAAACAACAATGCTGCCACCAGTTCGCTCGTTTAGTTATAAGACCGGTCCGTTACCGACTTATAGCAGGGTCAGGAACCAACCCTTGGGTAGCTATATACTATAGACCGAGAATTAGGCGTGTGAGGCCGTTGATCAAGACAGACTAACTCAGATTAAAGTGCTACATCTAGTAGTTTATGGACCCACTTTAAAGAGGTCACCGAGAAGGGGCAAGTGGGCTTATACTATTTGATCATAAAGTATTCTAAGAACCTCATGTTCCTTTTTGTAAGTTTTTTGCTGAGAAGCAGTATATCAACATATAATGTGGGGATGTGCGGTTCATGTCTCTTTCTACCTAGTTCATTAACAGAAAAAAAATACTGGCTGCTGCAATCTGTCATCAGTAATCTAGATAAATATTTTGACTTGTTGGGGGGATATTTTTGCAGAACTTTGTATTTATTATTGATTATTGTAACGGTCTGGTAGTGGTCTGGCACGGGCAGAGGGGTGAGCGGACCCCGGACCCGAGGTGCGGGACGGGGCGCCGCTCGGAGTCGGGGCACGGATGCGCCCGTGACCCTGGATGAGGGTCGCAGGGGCATCCATGACAATTATTCATTTTCTGCTAATGCTCACTATAAACAGTGAATACAGATGGCACTTTCAATGCATATCCCAATTATACTTCTAATTTAAAAGCTACAAGCTACTTGCACCCATATAAATGGATATTTCAACTTCATAAGGGCTACATCATGTAAACCATATGAACTGTAAGGATTTGTAAGTGAAAGTCTTTTTAATGCTGTGCCGTGAAAAGCCTTTTTGTGTGATTTACAGTCATTGAAGTGGCTTCTACACCTGCTAAGAATACTTATTTTATTTCTATTATGATTACTGAGTTCTTTTTGTGCTATTGTATGTTAGGTTTTCACTAGATTTTGTCCAATGTGAAATACTTATTAGCGCACAATTCCAAACCCCATGTAACAGCTTGAGGCTTCCATTATTTGCTTGTTTAGAAATGTTCACTTCAATCAATGAAAAAGAAAACATTAATACTTAACATCAGGAGCTAGTTCCCATATGCATTACTTGAGTTTCTAGACTGTAATAAAATCCATCTAATACTGTACAACCTTTTACTTAAAATAGTGCTTCACAGATTGATTTTAACCATGGATGCAGTCAAAAGGAGACCAGATTACTGGCAACTTAAAAAGAAATGTTGGATGATTACAGGGGTATGAAGGATTAAAAAAAGAAACATGACTAGTCCAAAGTCTAAATCATATATTTATTCTGGAGAAAAGCAATATAATCACCTTAAATACCTGTTAAGAATATTGCCTTAACAGTGGGAACTGGTAAATTAACAATATCATTATTAATATATGAGTACTAAATTAACGTCATTTTTTTGCAGTGTTTTTTTATGTCATATAAGGAACCGTATAGTCATCAAGTGCATTTTCACTGTCTCATATTGATTTCATCCCTCTCAATGTCCTTTCCATGATATGGTTCAACATCGAAACAGTTTTTGTTACCGCCTACTGGGGTATTGAGATGGTTGATTATAATTAATTATAAAACAATATAAGTTTAAGCTATAAGTTAAGTTTTGAAATATTCATCATGCCTGTAGAGTTGGACATTATTTGGAGTACCATTTGATATTTCAGAATAACATACACATAAAGAGAGACATAATTACTACTATAAAATATTAGTAATAATATTCTGCTCATTTTAAAATTCTCTCCACAATGTGTGTGACAAATTATAGATCATTACGGATCCATAAACTGTGACTCCTAACTGTTCAACATAATTTTTAGCTTCTCATTGTACAAATTGCTGCAGCAGCAAGAACAAGAAAAATATTCAAATAACAGATCAAAACCTGATCCAACCTTGCATATTATGCAATGTAGATATCAACAGTAATTTAGTTAAAAACCTGACAGCCTAAAGCTACCACTTGGGTGAGCTTAAGAGCATACTGTAGATAGATTTATACAGCTCCTATGTGTGGTGTGAATATGTAATCAACCCCTAAATAAAATCTAGTGTGACCAATTGCTTTTAAAAGTTACCTAATAAGTAAATAGAGTACATATGTATGTAATTTACTCCCAGTATAACTACAGCTATTTTGTGAAGAGGTTTGTTAGAGAATATTAGTGAACAAACAGCATCATGAAAACCAAGGAACACACCAGATAGCTCAGGGATAAAGTTATGGCAAAGTGTACTGCAGTGTACTGCAAGGTTTAAAAAAAATAGCCCAAGCTCTGAACATCTCATGGAGCACTGTTCAATCCATCATCGATAAATTGAAGGAATATGACACAACTGATAACCTACCAGGACATGGCTGTCTACCTAAATTGACAGTCCAGTCAAGGAGAGCACTAGTGAGGGAAGCAGCCACGAGGCTCAGGAACACTGTGGAGGAGCTGCAGAGATTCATAGCTAAGGAGGAAGAATCTGTCCACAGGACAACTATAGGGAAAGACTGGCAGTGAGCCCTAACACTAGGCCCCTCTAAACTGACACTATCTGCTTGTTGACCCAACCCTAGGTGGTCATTGACAACTGGTCGACTTTCCCTTTTCTAGCAAAATAAGACAAACAAACACCAAGAAAAAACAGAAAGGAACAGGACAACCAGGAGGTAAAGAGGACAGACAAAGAGATAAGCAAGCCAAGCATTAGAAATCTAAAAAACTCCAGCTGTTATTACAAAAGAATATCACTTGCAAAGTTGCAGTACACAAGTGGACCTTTATTGGAATGTCAGAGTCCTGCTCTAGAGCAGGATTGGACCGGCGCTTGCACATCTAGACCACACAGAACTCAGACTGGCAGGAAAGGAAGATGAGTGGTGATGGCAACTGTCAATCACCACTCAGTCTAAATTATCTGCAGCCCAGCACTAGGGCTAGCAGAAGTAACAAGACCGGTGTGGTGGAGAGCCTGTCAATCACCACCCTGCAGGTACAGGACTTAGTGTTCAGACTAGAAAAAAGAAAACATACAATTCAGCCCCAGTATCAAGGCCAAAAGCACAGTCTATGCCATACTTTATGGGCAGAGAACAGGCATGGTCATTACACGTGTACTGCACATATCTGGCCTTTATGGAAGAGTGGCAAGAAAAGAAAACTTTTTGAAAGCAAGCCATAAGAAGTCCCGTTTGCAGCTGTATAGGGGACACAGCCAGCAAGTAGAAGAAGGTTCTCTGGTCAAATGAGACCAAAATTTAACTTTTTGGCCTGAATGCCAAATGCTATATGTGGAGGAAAGCCAACACTGCACATCAAACTGAACATACCATCCCCATCTTGAAGCATGGTGGTGTTGGCATCATGCTGGGGGATAGACTTTTCTTCCGCATGGGCTGGGAAACTGGTTAACGTAGATGGGAAGATGGATAGAGCTAAATACAGGGCAGTCCTGGAGGACAACCACTTAGAAGCTGCTAAAGACTTGAGAATGGAGTGTAGTTTTTTCTTCCAGCAGGACAAGAACCCTTAACATACAGCTAAAGCTACAATGGAATGGTTTAAATTAAAGCATATTTATGTGTTTAAATGGCCCTAAATCCCATTGAGAATCTGTGGCATGACTTGAAAATTGCTATTCATAGATGTTCGCCAAACAATCCGATTGAGTTAAAGCCATTTTACAAAGAAGAATCTGAAAAACTGTCAGCCTCTACATGTGCAAAGCCACAACAGACTGGAGCTGTCATTGCAGCTAAAGGTAGTCCTACAAATTGTTGACTCAAGGAGGTTGAGTTTTTTTAATTTGCAAAAATTCTGAAAAGCACATAGCATGAAATGTTTAAACATGAGGAAAAGTTCAAGGGGTGTGAATACTTTTTCAACCCACTGTAATTTAAAAGAATGTGCTCTAATATCCGCTGTTAAGCACTGTAATGATGAAAAAGTAAAATTACAACATAAGCTATTTGTACGGTATTGTGTATATTATCTTTATAACATTGTAAAGAAAATATAACTTTATAATAGTTTTTTATATTGTGATCCAATATATGACTTAGTAGACAACTGATGCTTGAAAAGTATTTTATGGTCCTTAATTTGATATATGAAGAAACAATTGTTTCACTAAGAACTTTTTATGAAGACCCCACTAGATAGATATATAGGTCACTCATTAAAGGAGTTGTCTCCCCACAGGGTTTCAAAGACTGCATGAAAGAAATTCTCTGTCACTTCCTGGTTCAGACTAATTTGCATAAAATCCGTGCTTGTACAGCATAAGCTCCGTGCTTTCAGATGCTAATTAGATTAGATTAGCTTCTCAAACTACTCGAAGGACTTCTTATCTGATCCCCAAAACAAAAGCCCTAATTACAGAGCTGTTTACTTGAGATAAATCAAGCTTTTTACTGTCTGGCAGCACAGGACACTGACTGACACTGCCCACCTGTGTGATGACTCACTCTCTGTTATCTCATTGAACAAACAGCCCTGGGAGATTTGTTTACAGGTCAGTTACTGAGGGAACTGAAATAGCCATGGAGGTAATAAATTCACTTGTATCTCTTTAGGGAAAACAGAGGAACAATGCAATATATTTGGAAAATGTCTTTATTTTGTGTTCCCTACAATTTGAAAGCTATTCTTTGTAGCGAGACAACCCCTTTAAGTACATATACAGGTGCACCATTAGATAGAAAGATATATAGTACCTCTGATTAGATAGGTACAGTATCTCACAAAAGTGAGTACACCCCTCTCATTTTTGTAAATATTGTATTTTCATGGGACAACACCTGAGATATGACACTTTGATACACTGTAAAGTAGTCAGTGTACAGCTTGTATAACAGTCTAAATTTAGTGTGCCCTCAAAATAACTTAACACACAGCCATCACTGGTCTACTTGCCCTTTAATAAACTAATTACACATTAAGACTCAATAGTTTTTGTTCAAACTATCTATGAAATAGTCAACAATATAATTATCACTTAAGAAGGAGAATGAGACCTTTTAACATACACTAAAGCTTGCAAAGGATTACACTTTACTAGAAGCAAGCTAAAAGTCTCTAAGTGCCACAAGCAAACCATATAGAAGCTAAAAATTGTCTTTATCACTTGAAATGTAACATTTTGTGCTAAATATGGAAACACTCTATTCAATCTAAATTTACTGCGACCCTATAACAAAACAAATACAGAATTAAAATCTTAATTTGGGGCTCAACTGCAATACAATATATAGCTCATGGTCAATGGAGATGTTTCTCAGTAAAAGGACTTTTTGTAATTCTGCATAATCATGCCAAGGTTACATTACAATATGGATGTCCAAATATCATGTCATTTGACTCTGCTGAAATGACTGTCAGAAATTCTAAACCTGAAATCTAAGCTCATCTAGGCTCTTCAATTCATGTCCAAAGTACAAGGAAATGAAATGTATAAAAAAGCTAAGTCATATTTCATTAAGACTGTAATTGTCAAAGTGAACTGTTTCTGTAGTCATATATACAGCTCATTTTGCTTCACTTGTATTAACATGGTACATAAATCATTATACTGATTTTCATAATAGTTTTCATAACACTGTTTACCAGAAACGGTGATTCTAGTGACTTCAATATGCAGTTTCTCACAAAAGTTGGTGTACCGCTCACATTTTTGTAAATATTGTATTATATCTTTTCATGGGATAACACTGAAAATATGACACTTTGCTACAATATAAAGTAGTCAGTATACAGCTGGTATAATGGTGTAAATTAGGTGTGTCCTCAAAGTAACTCAACACATAGCTATCAATGTCTAAACTGCTGGCCACAAAAGTGAGTACACCCCGAGTGAAAATGGACAAATTGTGATCACAGTGTCAATATTTTTTGTGGCTACCATTATTTTCCAGCGCTGCCTTAACTCTCTTGGGCAAGGAGTTCACTAGAGCTTCACACATTGCCACTGGAATCCTCTTCCACTACTCCATGATGACATCACTAATGTATATTAGAGACTTTGTACTCCCCACCTTCCATTTGAGGATTTCCCACAGATGCTCAATAAGGGTTTTGGTCTGGAGACATGCTTGGCCAGTCCCGCACCTTTATCCTCAATTTCTTTAGCAAGGCAGTGGTCATCTTGGAGGTATATTTGGGGTCACTATCATATTGGAATACTGTACTGTGAATCAGTTTGGGAAGTGAGAGGAACAGTACATGTTGGCATTCATGGGTCCCTCAATGAACTGTATCTCCCCACGGTGGGCAGCACTCATGCAGTCCGAAACCATGACACTCCCACCACCATGATTGAATGTAGGCAAGACACACTTGTCTTTGTACTCCCCACCTGGTTGCTACGACACACTTTTGACACCATCTGCACCAAATAAGTTTATTTTGGTATTACAAATCCGCAGGACATGGGTCCAGTAACCCATGTCCCTAGTCTGTTTGTCTTCAGCAAACTGTTTGCAGGCTTTCTTGTGCATCATCTTTAGAAGAGGCTTTCTTCTTGGACAACAACCATGCTGACCAATTTGATGCAGTGTGTGGCATATGGTCGAACACTGACAGGCTGACCCTGCACCCCTTTAACCTCTGCAGCAATGCTGGCAACACTCATACGTCTATTTTGATAAGACAATCTCTGGATTTGATGCTGAGTATGTGCACTCAACTTCTTTGGTTGACCATGGCAAGGCCTGTTCTAAGTGGATCCTGTCTTGTTAAACCACTGTATGGTCTTGGCCAAAGTGCTGCAGCTCAGTTTCAGGGTTTTGGCAATCTTATTATAGCTTTGGCCATCTTTGTGTAGAGCAACAATTCTTTTTTTCAGATCCTCAAACAGTTCTTTGCTATGTGAAATCATGTGAGCCCTATTAGTGCATTGTATAAAATTAGAGGGCTTATTATAAAAAAAAACAAACACTCCCAATAATGAAAAGATGTAAAATTACTCTTTAAATGTAAAGCCCAAATATTTCATTATTCCGTTCAGGACCTCTCTATAATTGGAAATGTAAAAAAAATACATTTTGTAGGTGCTGTAGATAAGACCTCCAATAACCTGAATACAAAAATCTGGCGGCTCATCTGTGCCAAATCTCCTGCACTTTGGGATTTCACTGAAGGGATTTTTAGGAGATTTTGTATAAAATTAAGTGCATATCATGAATTGTGGTTACTAGATGATTCTTACTGCACTATTTTATATCCTTCCTATGGCATTCTGCATTTGAATTAAATGTTATGACTTTGTATTGAATGGCTACTTGTAGAATTTATTGCCAACTACATTCTTCAAACAGATGAATCTACACAACAAAAATATAAATTGCAACAAATGAAGCCGACATCAAAGGCTGTAAAATGAACCCGCTGTGCTAGCTTCACATGTTTCATAAAATGACTATGAATAATCAACATCGGAACTGGCACAAGGTGCCCTGTCAGCTGTTGAATGCTGGGTATATCATTCATGGTAATGACCACTGTTATACATCTTCTAATAGACTGCCATAAATCTGAGCCTATTACTAAAAAGGCTGCAACACAAACAGGCTGTTTATTTTGAAGCTTTATTTGAATGTCAATGACAAGTTAAACCTGCTCAGTTTCCCCATTGAGCCAACTTTAGTAAATTAATTCCTGTAATCTCAATCACAAGACAACAGGAGATCAAACTTTATAGGTGCATGGAGTATCTTCTGGTTTAGCTATCTCTGTAGTTCATGTGATGCCTAAATCTGCCGATGCCATGAAGAAAACATTTGGGGCTCTTTGTTGTTGCTGTTGTTTTAATTTAAATGGCTATTCATAACTAAAAATCCTAAAATATTCAAATGTTTACATTTGCCACCTTTTTTTAGCAATTAATTTGTCAGCTTTGCAAACTAGGAGCTGGTGGGCAGAGTAATTTCATTATGAATAGACGTATCATACTGCTGTGGCTTCAAACAGACAGGATGGTATGTGTATGCCTTTCTGTGTTGCTGGGAAAAAGGTGCTCAATCACTTCCTGAAGACTGAAATGATCTAATAACTTCAATTTCAATCATTTCTAATAAAGTAAATGCTCTATGGCTTTGTGGCAAAACATGTCGGGGGGCGGGAGGGAGAAAGGGGGATTGCAGTGAAATAAATTTCTAGTTATACGTAGTGCACTAGTATTGGGTGTTAGTATACTGCAGACACTCACTATATTTTCTTACTGAGATACTCAGGATCTAATTAGAATTAGTGTGCACAGAGCTTACTTCTACTTCAATGTACACAGAAATTGGTCCTTATGTTAAAAGTTACATTTTATACGTACATAATAGAAAATGGGTGGCGGTTAGTAAATTTATGGCACTTATTGTCCTCTGGGCAAACTGTTAATTTATTTGATAAATGCCACTCAACCAGCATTATTAGGGTTTTTTGTAGGTCAAACCATATTTCATATCAAGCCTATTTGAAGTTCAGGTTAAATAATAAATTCAATATTTAATGTGCATTTAAAGGGAACCTGTCACATAGTTTATGCCCCCCCCTCCTGGCTGAGGACAGAACAAGGTAGTGTCAGGCATGCTGTTTCCAGCACTGTGTCCCTTATTCTGTAAGATGCTGTAGTTTTCGTGCATTTAATGCTCAAATCTGCAGTTTTCAGCCAGAAGAGTCATTTGAAGAGTCCTTCAGAGTGTCAGTTTTTTTCAAACCCCACCCACCTGAGGCTAGCCCCGCCCACCTCAACTGACAAACCTATTACTTTGAATAGGTAGAAACATGTGAATAACTGTCAGTGGGCGGAGCTAGCCTTTGGTGGGTGGGGCTAACACCTGCTCATGAATAAGATTTGAGGGGTAAATGCTCTAAAACTGCTGCATCTTACAGAATAAGGGACACAGTGCTGGGAACAGCAGGTCTGACACTAGCTTGTGCTGCCCTCAGCAAGGGGGGCAAAAACTATGTGACAGGTTCCCTTTAAGACAGAATACATGAAAATAATTACCATAATTTAATATAATGTCAGATAAAACCATTATACCAAGTGCCATATCTCACTACAGAATTGCAATGTAGTGTGTACCATATCCCCAAACACACCTTCTGGTAAGTATTTCTGCAATACAAAAATGTTTTAGAAGAAATAAAAATCACTTGAATATCTATGGTACCATGTCTGAGAAAGGTGTGCAGAGGCATATAAGTATATATGAGTAGAAGACCTGCTCTGTAGGAAAAATATCTCAGGATCTGTACAGGGGTGTGGTACTCTGTGAGTGTTATGCAATAGTGGTAGGCTTATGTTGTTAGGCAGTCATCTGAAGAAAATTACAATAGGAAACTCTTGATACTACTAGAACTTAGTGGGTGTAATTGTATTACATTTACATTGATATGTCATACTGATGTAAAGAAGGGATGAATAACCAACAGGATATGAGTAAACTGGATGACAAAACAGAAGACTTTTGCAGTACCTGTGAGGACTAAACTTAGATGCTGCTTTAAATGCTGCACTGACAGGTAATAGCAATAGTGCATTTCCATGGCTCTACATTGAAATTGAAACAAGCCGTAAGGTTATGCAAATTGAGATATTAGCAAGTATTGCTAAGATCTGCAAATGATCAAATTGTCAAGCATTTATCTCCAATCTTTGGCATGTGCGAGAGGCATTACAGTCAGATGGAAAGTAAACAGTGGTGTTGTGGAATAATTGGGCAATGTCTCCTGTTCATCGATGTTTTTTCACTTGTCGCAAACTAAGAAAGTCTTTGCATAAAAAAACCTTGGTTTATCACTTCGACAGATCAATACATGCCAAGGCCAACATGTTAGCATTGTTTGATGTTGCGTGTCCTGGTGGTTGGGATGACAAACTGTATTAACAGCAACAGGTGTGCAGAGGGGAACCTCTGCATGGACAGATTGTCTGATTGAAACAGTGGGGTGTAGTCATTCATTAAAAGTGGAATTGGACTTCACATCCCAAGCTTTGGACAGCAAACAATGTTGACACAAACTATCAGAAGGTGTTTTCACACTATGAGCCAGATGTCCAGCTGAAGGTGTTTCATTGACCTTATGCCACCACTCTCAGGACTAACCTGGTGCATAGCAAAATAACAATGGAGGCTGGAATGGAGGTCTAACCTCTTCACAGATGAGTCCCGCTTTTGTCTCAAACACAATGATAGCCAGAGATTGGCCTGATTACCACATGGACTACACCATGAAGAGGTCTTTTCCAGGAAAAATCACATCGGTCCTAATCCTGATATTATGATGGGAAGTGACAAAAATCTATGGTAGTTGGACCCCTCTAGTATTCATTTCAGGTATGCTAACAGCTTGGTATCACATTGACTTGGTCGGGGAACAAGTGGTGTGGGCATTTCCCCAAAGTGTCCCATGAGCCATTATACAACAGGAAAACACCAGGATGCATGTTGCATGTGCTATTGTGAGCAGGCTGCATGGTCTAAATGTACTACCATTGCCTTCAGTAACAAGCCCATCGAGCACATCTGGGAGATCACTATTCAACCTTTACGAAGGCAGCTGCCAGAAACCAGTCGATGATATGTCTACCCATTTGCATTTAGTTGGACATAACATTCCTCAGACAACCCTTAATAACCTCTCTGGTATAGTGCCAAGTCATGTAAGTGCCTGTATTTCTGTGTTTGGTGCTCATACTTAATACATAATAAATGTTTTGTTTTAATTTTTTAATCATTTGTGAATCACTGCAAAATTATAATCCCTGTTAAAACATAACTTTTACTAGATCATCTAAAATTATACTTCCTAAACCCCTATATACTACCACAACACACCTAAATGATACAGCATACTAAATATCATCCATCAGTGGAGTAATCGCCCTGATAAAGGACGGCTCCGCTTTAATGACAGATAATATCACTGTATACGTGTATTACAATTCTTTAATCACAGCTATCCCAACGCGTTTCCCCCATATAATTTTGGGTTCATCAGGGGATTCAAAAAAAAAAAAAAAACTCCTCTCGCTGTAGAATAAGAATACGCTATATACAACGCATGTACAATCTATCTATGACGGATATGTCACCGCTATGGGTGAGATAGAAAAAGTGATACTTAGCTTAGAAGCTGCCAGGTATAAAGTGATAATCCTCGCAGCCCCTTTTGGTATGCTGGCACCCAGGATCCCAGCATACCAAAAGGGGCTGCGAGGATTATCACTTTATACCTGGCAGCTTCTAAGCTAAGTATCACTTTTTCTATCTCACCCATAGCGGTGACATATCCGTCATAGATAGATTGTATATGCGTTGTATATAGCGTATTCTTATTCCACAGCGAGAGGTGTTTTTTTTTTTGAATCCCCTGATGAACCCAAAATTATATGGGGGAAACGCGTTGGGATAGCTGTGATTAAAGAATTGTAATACACATATACAGTGATATTATCTGTCATTAAAGCGGAGCCGTCCTTTATCAGGGCGATTACTCCACTGATGGATGATATTTAGTATGCTGTATCATTTAGGTGTGTTGTGGTAGTATATAGGGGTTTAGGAAGTATAATTTTAGATGATCTAGTAAAAGTTATGTTTTAACAGGGATTATAATTTTGCAGTGATATAGGATAAAATCCTCTGTTGATATAAAATTTGTAGTAATTTCATCATTTGTGAATCAGTAGCATGCCTTTTAATCCTGTGATTTCCACAATTCAAAGACTTTTCCTTCTTGGTGTGGTGATTTCAATGCTGAGGAATATATTAACCCTTCAATTTATGTAATACACTGGGAGTGCTCTTCAGTCTTTTTAGTGATTTTCATATCTTCTGTAAAGTAACATAGCTATCAATCTTAACCATACCTGTAAATGTGATCTTGATTAAAAATGTCCTTTTCTGAGCCTCACAGTTGAGTCTGGTTAGCATAATTCTCTAAGTTCAGTGTGTGATCTTTAGATGAAGGATTTTCAAACATTTGACTTTACTATTAATGTTTACATTATGAAGCTCCCTTTTTGACTCGCTTCTGTTAGCACATTTACATTAAGTCATGTAAATGCGTCTATACAGTATGTTCAGTTCAGCTACATAAATCTCTTTTTACCTTACGTGTAATTGAGGAAAGTTATTGAAGCAGTATATTCTACACACTTGTTTGATGTTCAGCATTTTAGAAAAGATCCCTGCTTACATTAAGAAATGAGTATAAGGGAGCAGTCAGCATTTACTTTTTTTTAAGATCAAAGATTGCTACTGAGTTCTACTGTGCACCAATTTGACTACTAAAGTAATCATCTGTAATGACAGCTGGGTCTTCTAATTTTCATGCAACAACGAGCTGGAGGTCATAGTTCAAGACTAAAAGAAAGTAACATTCACTCAGTTATTATTTCATGATCTGCTTCAGGCAAGATAAACAGATATAACGCCATTGTAAATATGTTGTCATGTATTCAGGATCTTAAAGATGTCTCATTATATAAACCCAATACATATTAACACATCCATTTAAAATGAATTTCCAATAAATGTTTAAAGGTTACAGTCTAGCTGATAACATTTTTTTTTTAGGAAGGTGTCCTAAGGAGTATAAGTAGGTTTTACTAAAGGGCTGGGGAGGAGGATTAAAAAAAAATCATTAGGAAGGTTTGGCAGTCACCCTCAGTATATTGTGCACACTGTCCATTCCCCATTTTCGTAAACCCTTCTTCAGCATGTAGAGCTAGGGCTGTCACTATTGGTTATTAAAGGGGTTTTGCCACGATGTAATGTTGAAGTGGGATCCTCCAAAATGGATATTTAATCACTTTTCTAAATATATGTGATCACAAAAAGTGAAGCCTGTGAAAGCTACGGCGTTGCTCAGTCCCCCTTAGTTACCTGAAAGTTTACATTAGACATGACCAGAGGAGCTGACAGGAGCTGATCTGGCCGCGCTTGCGTGAAATACTTCTTATCTGATGACAGGGAAAATGAATGAGCTTTCAAGGGGCTGTGGAGAAAGTGCAGTGTATGAGTCTGTCTGCTGCATAGTGAAACCACTGTTGTAAAGTTAATATTTGAGTTAACTTTTGAGACGCTCCCTTATTCCTCACTCCTTGCTCATCCCCTCCCTCTCACCCCTGCAGCGTTCATGACTCAGCATGATTTGTTTATCTTCTCTGTGCTGATAAGGAGGTAAGGAACTCGCTTCCTGGCAAAACCCCTTTAAGGATTCCTTGTCCTCTTCTTCAGAGGTGAGTGTATACTCTTTCCTTCATCACTAACAGCCCCATCCTCTGCTCAGAAATGTCTAACACACTATACAACCTACCTTGCCTGTCCTACTGGAACCAGAAGAGATTACTTGCTAGCAATAGTAGTGCTCAGCATGTGTTCTTTCTCAGTGCTAAGAAAGGCAAAGCAGGCTATGTACAGTACAGAAGACCTTGCTAGGCAGGGGATGCAGCTGCTGGTGTTCAGGAGAAAAGTCCTTCTATCCTTTGAGTCTAATGTACTGTACCTCTATATACAGTCATAGGTACCATTCAATAGCATTATACAGGAGCCAAATAATAGTGCCACGTATTACTAACATCTGAATGACACCACCATATTATTACAAAACAATACCAACACACCATGACCACACAGTGACTAAATACAAATATATTGCTATGGAATAAAAACCATTATAGTAGGACCATATAGTAATCATGGTGGCAGCTCCAAGTTCTACACAGATGCTCTATGAATCAAATAAGTAAGTAAAGTACAGATAAATACATTAAGTTACACATGAGATCTTGTCCAATTAAAATCTTTTATGTTGCCTCTTCTTCTCCATTTAACCCAGAACATGATGACGACTTATTTTAGCCATCACTCATCTCTGCAGAGTTTTCCGCATAGATTTATTTGGTTCCTGCTTTACCAAAAGCCTCTCTTATTATTCTCACCCTATGAACAAGCTTCCTATCCTGCTACTATTTTACTGGTACCATCCTATTGTTTCCCCACTACTGTGTCTGATACTGGTGCCTGGTGCCCTCATTATTATAGTTTCCTCCCCAAAAAAATAGATAGTGTCAAACATTCCCAGTTACACAAAAATAGTACCCCCTTAGTGCTTTCACAAAGTATTAGCATCTCTTTAGCATCTGCACACAGTAATAGTGCTCCTTTAGAGATCACCTACATGGTCATAGTATTTTCCTCACCGTAATAGTACTCCCTTAGTGTTGCCTCCATAGTAATGGTGCCCCTTTATTGCACAGTAATAATTCCCCTTTTGTGGGCTCCTATACAGTAATAGCACTCCCTTAGTGGCCCCATACACACTGATGATGCCCCCTACACAAGGATAGTGCCCCTTTAGTACTCTCCTACAATAGTAATAAAGTAATAATGCCCCCCACCCAACAGTTGAAGTGCCAATTAAAGCGCCTCATTTAAAATGAAAGCAAATGCTCACCTAATCATATTCCCAGGATGAGTAAAACAGTTTGTGTGACTTTCCTCTTCCAGCCTATGGCCTGTGATGTCAGCAGCACTTCATTGTGCTGACCTATGTCAGGTCTCGTGGGCTGCAAGCTTGCAAGCTACAAAAGTGTTTGAAAGCTGATGGCTCCCTGCTTCACCCTAGTATTTACGATTGTTAGGGTTGATTTTATTCTCGAAATCACCCTTTTGCATACATTGAAACAACAGAGGATGACAGTGCTGCTAATCTGAATAATGATAGTATTTTAACACTATCCAAATTGTGGTTGAGAAAATCCAGGAATATTTCAGAAATGTGTGTGCTTGGTACCTAAGCTGTCTTATTCAGATGAATGGGACTGGTTAAAGTCATTGAAATTTCTGCAACTAATATGCTGTGTGTGAATATACCTTTAGAAATACTTCAATGCTATGACCTTTAATCTGAGAGCTAGTAATCATTGTGACAAGGGACACCACACTTGTATTACTCGAAACAGTAATATCTCTGCAGCTGGCAACTGCTAGAGATGATTACAGAGCTTGCAGGAAGGACGCTCACTGCTGCCATTAATTATATGTTATAGGTTTCTTGTTTTTAAAAGTGTAACTTTGGTCCTAATGAAGCAAAATATAAAATGTTGATCCTAATGAAACAAAAAAACAGTATTTATTACATTTTATTACATTATATACTAATATACTATCGTAAGGTATACTTTAACATACTATATCATTATGTTATATACTTTTTTATTGCTCATTTAATATCAACTCACAATGCCATTACAAGCCAGCCAGTCTAGGTACTATCCATAAACTACAACTACAGATGTACATTTATATTTTATGTAATTTTATGTTTTATTAAAAAATATGTCATTGTGTAAAATAAAAATGAACTTTTCTGAGTGTGTCATGCATTTTCTGTGTTTTGGAGCATAAATCCCATTATTCTGTGAATTGTTTGTAAATTTAGCATTCCTCATGTTTAATATGTTTTTCTGGATGCAGTCTGGTCCTATAATGCGGGGGTGCATGGGAAGCCAATATAGGAATCCAATATCTTGTGTTGTGCACTTGAAGTATACAGGGCAGCCCACCTAATGTAATAGCACGGACATCTTTAATAGGCTGTAAGCCAGCATGGTACACTACAGAGGCCCTATCTATGTGCAAATATAATACTAATCAGCAAAGCCTCTCAAGAACAGTAGGTGTATAAGCAGTTGCTTTCTAGAATTTTATACCTGCACAACCTGCCCTGTATGGTATTGTGGTTTTTTTGCATCCTGAACTGTTTTTTAACCTGTTTTTGCATTAGTATGTGTGCAAGTATAATATTAAGCAGTCACCCCCCTTATGAATAGTAGGTGTAAGTGGTTTTTCCATCAGTATTTTGCATCTATGTAACTTCTCCCATGTAGTGCTGGGGCTCTTAAGCCTCCTGCTGGGAATAGATTGTTGACCTACATTTATACCAGTAAGTATGGACTTTGCTTTGTGTCAGGCATGACTATGTATTACAGCACTAAAAGAAATTACACCAGAAGAACAGCAAAAAGATGGAAATGGATTCATGTAATTAATAGTTACATTTATTCAGACTCAACTTTTTGTATAGTTATCCAAAGGTTTAGCAGTATGATAAACCCCTTGGGCACTTTGATTGCTACCATTATTGGTTGCCAACTGAAACTAGCTAAATGATTCTTAAAAAATTGAAATAATAGGAAAACTCATGAATTAGCACATTTGCTGTTACTAACACTTTTCAATATGGTTCAAAACATATGTAACCCTATGTGACCCTAAGGTTCAAAACATACTGTATGTAAGGCTATTTAGCTATTTATTAACCTTAACCTTATTAAAAAATAGGCCTGTGCCACAGGTACAGTATATGGCTGCATACCGGCAAAACAGCTTAAAATAATGTATAGGCAGCAGTCACACTTCGGTCCTGTAGCCTGAAGGGGTAAAAAAAAGTCATACCAGACATCAGTATTACAAATAGCATATTAAAGATGGGGTACTGAGGGATATTCCATTGGGGCCAGGAGCTATGGCCTTCTCTTCTGGCAATTAATATAGCATAGCAGGAAAAGTATACATTTTTAGCAAAAGAACAAAAACATATAATAAAGGACACTTGACTTTTTTGAAATTCCTAATCAATGACTACAAGACTTTTTGCTGTGCTTGTGTTAAACAATAAATCACTACTATTAAATTCCTTACAATTACTTAGAGTTTAGTGCATTTCCCCAATAGCTTTCATATATCATTTGGCAAAATGAGAACACGTTCAAAAGTATTTTTCAATCCAGCAACTTTGTACTGTACTTTTGGTTACCTTGATTTATTGAAGATGACATAATTTAATGTTTTTTTTAACATTGAGCTGCCAGAAACTGCTTACTGTAGGTTTTACCAACAAAGTATTCCATCAATTATTTATACAGTTTATAATCTTACACTCTTTGGAAACAAATGAGCGTACAGAATGAACAAGCGTGCTCTTAAACAGTGACTCTTGGTCTGTAAATGTAAATTTAATAACCAGAAATCAAACAAACAGGCATTGTGGAAAATGTGAGTGAGATGAGAAAATGGCAAAATCCTTATTTAAACACATTAATACATCAGTAAAAATGTACAAATTGTAAATTAGATCACCTGGGTCACATATTACACATTTCTTTAGCAGGATTTATTTATTGTTATAATCACTTAAACCGACTATGTGCAGAAACAGGTCTGACCAACATTGATGGGCAAATGGAAATTTTCCTGTCCTCAAACATGGCATGATTCTTCCTCTTGTTATCAGAATAGGAGGAATTGATTTAGTAAACTTGTATCACCTCCTGCATGCAAGTTAGAAATGGGAATGTATTTGGGAATTTTTCCATTTTTCTATTAATAGCTTAAATTTTTTTTATCTGTCTTGATGTGGGAATGTAGGGCATTTGATTGAAATCAATGACTATGTCAAGTGTTAAAAAAGAGCAGCAAATGTGAAATAATATAAAATAATGTACTCACTTCTTTATTTCACCGATTATCCAGCAAAGAAGCTCTGGCGGTTGCTCTGGTCTTTGCCTAGTAGCGGCTGGCATGTGACCACTGGGCCCTAAGTGGTCATGCACTGTGCTATTGTCATCGTGGCTCCCATTGCCATGTATATATACCATACAGGTAATAAAAGACACTGTAATTTGGTCATTTTTGTACACTCATTTTATTAACAACTTTATTGTATTAAAAATGAAAAAGTCAATAAAAAAGATCTGATTTAAAAAATAAAAGACCCTGTAGGGTATATAGATATATGTTATGGTTGATGATGACCAAGACTTTTCATGGTGCTACTTTGTAGCTTTGGTCAATCAGGAGGTGAAGGGAGGGGCTGCAGCCATATAGTAGCCTATCATGCCAGGCATCATTTGAGTTGCTATTAAGAAGTTAGAGTTAATTCTGTGTCTGTTTAGTGGTTCCAGCACAGGGGTCACTTGCCTAACAGCCAAAGATGGAGCAGGAAGAATGCAGAACACGAGCGAGAGAGAGAGAGAGAGACAGAGAGAGAGACAGAGAGAGACAGAGAGAGAGAGAGACAGGCAGAGAGAGAGAGACAAAGAAACAGGCTGAAGAAGTGAAGCATAAAGGGATAACATCAGCAAGAAGGAAAGGGGATGCTAGTAGGGCTGGTAGCTGGTCTCCAGGTATAGCACCCTGTAGAGCACTCCTATATTAATGGAAGAGACCTCAGACTTACCGCTGTCCTGGGGAGGGTGGCAACAGAGAGCAATAGCAGGTAACCCTGGTAAGTGATGCTATAAAGTGGAGGCAGAAGAGAGATTTTTTACCTTATTTTGAAAGCCTATCCAGAAAACTGTCTGCAATTTTATTGAAAATAATTTAATCGATGTCTTAAAGTTGAACACCTTGAGTAAAATCCTGCTAAGACCTCAATCTGTTGTGTGTTTGTGGTTTCATGTCTGCCAAAGCTTCAACTAGCCCAAATGGGGATAGGGGAAACCCATGGTGGGCCCCTTAGCATGGAAGAACTAGAGTTTCTTTGAAACTGCATATACAGTGGTGTGAAAAAGTATTTGTCCACTTCCTGATTTCTTAATCTTTTGAATGTTTGTCACACTGAAATGTTTCAGATCACCAAACAAATGTAAATATTAGACAAACTTAACACAAGTAAACACAATATACAGGTTTTAAATGAAGGTCTTTATTGTTAAGGGAAAAAGTAATTAAATCTCACAAAACCCTCTGTGAAAAAGTAAATGCACCCCTCCCCTAAAACATAAATTAACTGTGTTTTCTCACACCTTTGGGAAGCTCAGCTCAATTTCCCGAGCATACCCTGACTACTTCCACACTTGTTTTCAAGCAAGGAAGCACTTAAATAGGACCTGTCTGACAAAGTTAAGTAGACCTGGGATCTGTCACTCTGGGAAAGGTTATAAAACCATCTCTAAAGTTTTTGGACTCAAGAAAACCACAGTCAGATCGATTATCCAGAAACTGAGAAAACATCGGAACTGTGGTGAACCTTCCAAGGAGTGGCCGTCCATCTAAAATTACCCCAAGAGCACAGCAATGACTCATCCAAGAGGTCACAAAACACCCCACAACAATATGCAAAGAACTGCAGGCCTCACTTGCTGCAGTTAAGGTCAGTGTCCAAGACGCCACCATAAGAAAGAGAATACAAAAGCGGCCTGCATGGCAGAGTTCCAAGACGAAAGACACTGCTAAGCAAAAAGACATAAATATTCATCTCAGTTTATTCAGAAAACATCTAAATAATCCCCAAGATTTGTGGGAGAAGATTCTGTGGACTGATGGGACAAAGGTTGAACTGTTTGGAAAGTGTAAGTCCTATTACATCTGATGTAGAGGAAACACAGCATTTCAGAAAAAGAACATAATTCCAATAGTAAAACGTGGTGGTGGTGGTGCTAGTGTGGTGGTCTGGGGCTATTTTGCTGCTTCAGGACCTGGAAGACTTGCTGTGATAAAACGAACTATGAATTCTGCTGTCTACCAACAAATCCTGAAGGAGAATGTCAGGCCATCTGTTCGTGATCTCAAGCTGAAGCGCACTTGGGTAATGCAGCTGGACAATGATCCAAAACACACAAGTCCACCTTTGAATGGCTTAAGAAAAATAAAATGAAGACTATGTAGTGGCCTAGTCAAAGTCCTGACCTTCATCTGATTAACATGATGTGGCATGACCTTAAAAAAGGCGTTCATGCTCGGAAACCCTCCAAGGTGGGTGAATTACAACAATTCTGCACAGATGAGTGAGCCAAAATTCCTCCAGAGCATTATAAGAGATTCATTGGCAGTTATTGCAAATGCTTGCTTGCCATTGTTGCTGCTAAGGGTTCAGGGTGCAATGACTTTTTTTCACATAGTCAAGTACGAATCTCAGCTGTGTCTTGCTACCACTGATGCCAGTGATTGGCTTTAGTCATCATGTGGGTATACAGGCATGCCACTATTGAGGCTTAGTAAACAAAGACCATTGAGGAGAATTGGATCACTAGAGTGGTGGAGGATTTATCGGGTGAATATTTTTTGCTACTTTCACCTAGTTGATTTTTTCAGACCTCAGAAAACACCATTTAAGCATAGAGGCAAACATACTTTTAAACTTGATTGTCAGAAAGATTATAACTCTTTTACATGGACCATCCCAGCTATTGGTGATAGATTTGATCTTTTACCATTACTTGAGATTTGCCATAATATAAACTGAACAGTAGAGCCATTAGCTATACATGTGCTAGTTCAGGGTATATCACCGTCAAGTCAGGAGGCAAACTTATGTAATAAATATATATGCTTTGTTATTAAATTATTTATTATTTGATAAGGTAAGACAATATGGTTAAAGGGCTTTCAATTGTATTCCTGTTGTGGACCAATGGTTATTTCTGCTTCTACAATTTTTAAGACACTATCATTAGTAGAATAAAACAATCAGAGTTCATTCTAAATCTGATCATAAACAAAACATCTTGATTCCAATCTGGCAATCTACTTTTTGGACACATAGAACTCAATGTTTCTTCTTTATCGGTACTGTGGTAACTATCATACCAACTAGAATTTTTTACATTTGTAAAGTAGGCCTACTTTAGTAGTATTTACCGCCCATTATTTAAAAAGTATATAAAGACAAACACAGTAAATCATTCAACCTATGAAGTAGATTTTTTTTGGCAGAAATGACCATTTTAGCAATACATACACTACAATTACAATCAAGAGTTGTACTTTCTTATCAGATTGTTAATTACAGACATTAAAGGTATAGCAATCTTTAAGCTGTCCTACATATTAATGTCGGCAGATTCTGCCAATATTCTAATGTGTATGAAGGCCTCCTAACTACCTTCCAATTTATGCTGGATGATCATACTTCTTTGCCAGGAAATAAACTGTTGTCAGAATGGCTATCAGAAGCTAGTGTCCCTCTCCTCAGTGAAATAAGCATGCATGCTTAGCTGAGTATGCATGTTAATAAGGGGGCCGGGGAATAGAGCAGTCAGCCAAATGAGCATTCATCCAATTGCTATTTCATAGTTAGCTTTAGTCTTCATAATCACATAAATGACGGATTGGTCTTCCAAATGTATATTAAACAAACAGTAGAGATTTATACACTTGAGATAATAAACCATAAGGTACAGTAAAGCTTAATATAGAATGTGCTTTTCGAAGGAAACCCCTATAGATGAAATGGAGAGTTTTTACTTCCATTATATAACCAGCTAAGCGATGTAGTAACCTTTGACACATCTGTCAGTGTCTTGTTTAGTGAGATAAAAAAAGCAATGAAAAAAATCCCTGGTCTATTTTTCAAACCCTGCAGATAGAGGAAATGAATAATTAAAACAAAATAAAGCAAACTGTTTTATTAGACATGTCATATATTTAAATTTGGAGGTTTAAAATGGCACAACAATCTTTCACCACTTGCCATCATATTTGCATTTACTTTATTATACTTTATGCATAAAACATTCCTCCTGCAAATATTATCATGCACGAGGCATATACTCAATATTGCCAAACCAATTGGACAGCTTCTTCCAACAAAGTCAAAATAATTAATTCTGCGTGTAGCAGAAGGACAGATAATGAAATGCCCGATCTTAAGTCTCGCAGCTTAAAGCAGCTATCTTCTGCTGACCATGCAAGCGACAGCAATTGAATGCTTTATGTGATTATTTGCAGTCACATCACCACACACAGCAACTTCTTGCCATATAAATTTGCCAGTGAAGAAGGGAGAATACAGTCTGTACCCTGAGGCAACCCGTTTCTGAATTATTACAATGTCTTTATATGTCACAGAGTAAAATCTTATATGTACAAGAATAAAGAAAAGGACACAAATTATGAAATAAATATGAAGACAATATTATGGACTGATGGCTGTAGGACAGTTACATTTAAAGCTTCAGAGCAGGTAATGATTCAGGGCCAAGAAAAATTAAGTAAAATAATACAGTAGTATTGACTGACATAAAAACGTAGAACACTGCATATTGCTTTTTTAAACCTGTCCAGGTGATTGATAATCCCACACTCTACCCCCATGAGATTTTCACTGAATGGTTGGAAAGAAGACAACATTAAAAAGAAATCTTTAAATATATCTATAATCTCATTTTAGGATTTCATGCTACATGAGGGGCAAAAACTTTCAAGCTCAAGTAGTTCAGAAAAACACACTTTTATATGCTATGTTTTCAGCAACACCCACATTTATATATATATATATATATATTATATATATATATATATATATATAATTTATAATAATATATAATATATATATATATATATATATATATATATATACCATATATATACCATATATATATACACCCACCTGTATAGATAGATAGATAGATAGATAGATCTATAGATGGATAGATGCACACACACACACATATATATATATATATATATATATATATATAAACAGATGTGTATATATATATATATATATATATAAAATTTATATACATATATACTACAGACATACTTTACATATATGTGCATATGTATATTCATGTAAAACATGTGTCTGTAGTAGCCCATCAATATAAAAAAAAATGATTGGTGTGCCAATTTTTTCTAGAGTCACAAAGAGTACAATTTCCTGACTGTAACGGCGGGTGGAAGTGGATCCGCTGGGCCACCGCAAGCGATGGTGGAAGCCCACCCCAAGGGGAAGGGAAAATCAAAGTAGAACCCGGTTTTCACCAGAGCCCGCCGCAAAGCGGGATGGACTTGCTGCGGCGGAGAACTACCATGTCGTTTCCACTGCGGACTTGCTTGCGGTGGTTGCCAAGATAAGCGTGGTACAGAATCGTGAGGCTGAGGCGTAGTCAGGGACAGGCAAAAGGTCAGGACAGGCGGCAGAGGTTCGTGGTCAGGAAACGGGAACGAGACGGTCTGGTACACGGTAAGGCAAACAAGGGACTTTCTCTAAAGGGTCAGGAGGCACTAAAGATCCGGGCAGAGGGCTGCCCGGGGGAGGAGCCAATTTATAGGGTCAGTGGCCGGCAATCAGTCCAATTACCGGCGCACTGGCCCTTTAAAGAGGGAAGGCTGGCGCGCGCGCGCCCTAGAGAACGGGAGCGCGCCCGGGAGCCGTGCAGAGCGCGCCAGGAGTCAGGAGCGGGCCGGTAAAATTCATACACACGCGGGACGGGTGCGCACACGGACCGGGTCACGGACCGTGCCGCCCCTCGCCCGCGGCACACGAGTGGGGGTCGGGGAGAGAGCGCGCCCGCAGCCCGGGACACGGTCTGCGGTGCCGCGCGTTACACTGACCTTGATGAGTCTGGTCATGTATCTTCAATTAGACAGTAAGCAGATGATTTTTGGGGATTGCAGTTAGATATCTTTAAATGTCACTAGAACCTATTTGGCATACTTAAAGAAAGTGTAGTTTTTACAACCATAATACACAAATTGAATTGGACATGTGCCATACTCATAGTACCTGCACATGTGGATGCGTGACATTAAAAATAATGGAAAATTTTGCAAAATTAATGAAAAGTTGCATCCTACTAAGCAAGCATGGAACATTTACCCTTTAGGGAAACTGTGCCTGACCAAATGTCACACAGGCTTTATGATATGATGTCTCTATAGGTTTGTATGGGTCATACATGTTTAATGAGTGTGTTTTGACATTTGTTTAAAAGATAAATATATGGCTACTTCTACTTGACACTATTAAAAAGGACAGTCAATCACTATTCCATATAGCAAAAAAATGTAAAAATGTTATTTGAGAAGGTATACATCATAAAAGTCAATGTCAAACATATGTATTGGCATAAAGTTACATACATTTTTGGCTTTTCATTTGAGCATATATACAGTATTTTAGGAAGAAAAACATAACTATCATCTAAATGTGCTATTTACACTAAAATACTGCATTTTTACCATCATCAGCATAAATTAGTAGAGAAAACTCACATTTACCTTCTAATCTGCTAACTTTCCAGCAATGCTGGTTCATGGTCTTTCACCAGTCCCTATATGCATTGGTCAAATTTGTTCTTTGCAAATAAGAACAGCAGGATTCCACATGGAAAACTGATAGCCCAGGTTGGCCCCCCTTTCCTTTATGGGGGCTCACCCTTTTAAAAAGATGGGCGAATTTTTCCCCCAAAATTTGTTTGTCACTTCGCCGAAATTTTTCGGCAAAAAATAACTTTTCCGAATTACTTTCGGCCTCACGTTAAAAAAAAAAGCTATTTCCCCGGGTGCACAAGCCTCGGGCTGTAACGTTGGCCATGCTTAAATATGCAAGGGAACTTGTTTGGTCTTTAAAAATGTTTGTTTTAGTTACACGCACATACTGCGCCCCCTTAGAATCCGCTTCACATAAAATTCCCGGGGACTTAAGAGGGCAAAACGACCAAAAAACTGAAGTCGGGAATGTTGCCTTCATAAAAGTCAACCAGGAGAAAGCTGTGAACGAACACAAGCTGAAGCTCAGGTGGGCTACATTAGTGACAAGTGTGGAGGGTGACTTGCGCTAGCAACAGCAGCAAGAGGTCAGACAGTGGCACCAATGACATTCAGGAGGTGGCTCAAAAACAGGAAATAGGTCAAAGAGTGGCAAAAAGACCAACAGTGAGATGTCACGGCAGCAGCAGCATGAGTCAGACCAGTGGCACAATGACAGAGTGTTGTAGGTCAACGGCAATCAGCCACAGCACAGCAAGAGGTCAGACAGTGGGACAATGAACAGTGTGTAGGTCAACAGCAGGCAGCCACAGCAGCAGCCTGAGGTCAGACTATGGCAACAATACACATGTGGAGGTCACGGACAGCAGCCACAGCAGCAGCATGAGGTCAGACCAGTGCACAATACACAGTGTGTAGGTCACATTGCAGCAGCAGCATGATGTCGCACTGGCACAATGACATTCTGGAGGTGGCAAAAACACAATTAGACCACAGAGTGGGACAATGACAACAGTGTGTAGGTCACTGCAGCAGCCACAGCACAGCATGATGTCCAGACAGTGGCACAATCACATTCTGGAGGAGTGGCAAAAAACAAGGAATAGGTCACAGAGTGCACAATGACACAGTGAGAGGAGTCACGGCAGCAGCAGCATGAGGACATACAGAGGCACAATGACAGAGTGTGGTAGGTCCACGCAACACCACAGCAGCAGCATGAGGTCAGACAGTGGAACAATGACACCGTTTTAGGTCACAGCATCAGGCCACAGCAGCATCATGATGTCAGATGGTGGCACAATGACACAGTGTGGAGTCATCGGCAGCGGCCACAGCAGCAGCCATGAAGGTCAGACAGTGCCCAATGACACAGTTGTGTAGGTCACGGGCAGCATGTCAGCAATGAGGTCCAGGCAGTGACAATGACATCTGGAGAGGCAAAATTCAAGTAGGCCCACAGAGTGGGACAAAGACTCAGTGTTTCGGTCACTGCAGCAGCCACAAGCAGCAGCAATGAGGTCCATACAGTGGCACAATGACACAGTTGGAGGTCAGTGGCAGCAACACACAGCGGCAGCAATGAGGTCATACAGTGGCACAATGACACAGTGTGGAGTCACGGCAGCAGCCACAGCAGCAAGCATGAGGTCAGATCAAGTGGCACATGACAGTGTTTGGGGGTAGGTCACGGCAGCAGCCACAGCAGCAGCATGAGGTCAGACACAGTGGCACATGACACAGTGTGGAGGTCACGGCAGCAGCCACAGCAGCAGCATGAGGTCAGACAGTGGGGGCACAATGACACAGTTGGTGGAGGTCACGGCAGCAGCCACAGCAGCAGCATGAAGGTCGGCAGTGGCACAATGACATATTCAGGAGGTGGCAAAAACAGGAGTAGGCAAAGAGAGTGGGACAATGACACGTGTGTAGGTCACGGCAGCAGCCACAGCCATCAGCATGAGGTCAGACAGTGTGGCACAATGGACACAGTGGTGGAGGTCACGGCAGCAGCCACATGCAGCAGCATGAGGTCAGAGCAGTGGGCACAATGACATACTGGAATGAGGCAAAAACAGGAGAGGCCACAGAGTGGTACACTGACACAGTGTGGAGGTCACCGCAGCATCCATAGCAGCAGCTTGATGGTCAGACAGTGGCACATGACAGAGTGTGGAGGTGGGTCCATACCAGTCCTGGTAAAGAAGGATATTTTTTGGGGGGGTGAGGCAAGGATTTAAAACTGGCAGCAGATGTGGTGGCAACAGGCGGGTGGCCGGCATCAAATAGTGGCTGAGGCAGTTAGTTTGGAAACCCAGACTCATTTCACACGTTTTTGGTGAGGCTCAATGGCAGATGTATGTCTGACTCCTAAAGGCATTGGAGTGAGGAAAACCTGTCCGATCATGCCAGAATCATCTTGAACAAAGGTCAGGTCGTTCAAGCTTCCCGTGGCCAAGCGGTTCTCCTTGGGGTAACGATGGCCCTCGCCGCACTGAACACCCGCTCTGATGCCACACTACTGGCCGGGCAGGACTGCTTCTCCACTGTCAAACCTCGGCAATTTGCGGCCCACACATCCAGTTATGCTGCCCAGTATCCAGCGGATCTCTAACAGGGGTGGCAGAGTGCTGTCCAAGTAGCCCACCCCTGTTGGTTCAGGGACTGCTCCAGTCCTGCTGCTGCTCGCTGCGACTACCCTCTCACTATGCGGATGAAGGAAGCTGCTCATCAGTGACTCCAGACTTAGGTTACTGCTGATGGAGCTTGTACAGCTTCCTACCCCCAGCCACCTTCCCCCCAACAGCCGTCGGCAGTAGTACGTGACGCAGAGGAACCCCCGGTCAGACCTGTCCCCAGAGGAGGGACGATGGCCGCCCCCCCCCGCCCATAGGCCGCGGCCAACTGATTACGGAGGTCATTCCCCTATAATATTTAGAGTTGTCGTCCCTCTCAATAGGCTGGGAAAAAGCTCCCATTTTGGACCGGTAGCGAGGTTCCAATAGGGTGGAGAGACCATAAGCTCCATCCCTCTGCCCGGATGCTGAACTATTCCGGCTTTCACTAGCCAGGCAAAATAAAGCCCATGCTTGCCGGGCCATCTGCACAGTGACTCAGAGGGGGATTCCCTGCCTCCATTTCCACTGTATACGCCACCTGCTTGGGGGTCATCTGCCTCGTCTACCTCATCTTCCATCCCCACCTCCTCCAGCTTCTCCTGCTGCCTCCTCTCATTGTCACCTGTTAGAGAAATCCACTCAGTTTCACCATACTATGCTTCTGCTCCTATCTCCTCCTCCTCCTCCTCCTCCATTTCAGTCCCCACCGGACTCATGTGGCCACGAGATGTAGAAGTCGCCATGTCTCCAGTATCCCCTGCCCAGACAGATTTTTTTCCACAGCTCCCTTCAGGAACATGAAAGCAGCGGAATGACGTTTATTCATCCCCTAGTACCTGGCGACTGACAAATAACGTCGCCTCCTCGAATGGCCTCACAAACGGCAGTTTGTCACGCATGAGCTGCCACTGGCTGACATCCAAGTTACACAGGGGATACTTCTGTCTGCCTGGACACAAAAATCGTTAATGGCCTTTCACTGTTCATACAGACGGTTTCTCCAACATGTGCATGGCTGGAATTCCAACGGGTGGAAACATCGCATATCAGAGTGTGTTGGGGGAGGCCGTTACGCCGCTGCAACTCTAGAGGGTGCTCCTGCTTTGTAATACTAATGGATAAAGTGCATGCACAGTTTCCTGCCCATTTACAGAATGTTCTGAAGATCGAAGGAAGACTTCAGGAACCTTCCACAACCAGATTGAACACTGTGCGCCATGCAGGGGCGCATGGACCACCCCACCACAGTGCAGTGCGACACCATGTTCCTCCCATTGTCCCATTGGTTCTGATTGCAGTGGCCGCGGAGAAAGCCACACATCCGATTCTTGCTGCATTTAACGCGGAGCCAGTTTCTCCCCTGTGTGACTTTGTTCGCCGAGGCAAGCCAGTGTAGAACTGTGGTGACACCGCTGTGCCCCTAAACATGTGGTTGATGGAGCAGTACTTTTGGAGGCTGAGATGGAGGTGGTGGTGGGAGGAGGAGGAGGCTGAGAATGAGCGCAGGAGCAGCTGTTTGACAACGAGGAGGAGAAAGCGGCGTCTCCAGTCCAAGTGTTGGTGTGCCTGGGCGGAAGCACATTCGCCCAGCTGGGCCGTAAAGGACATGACTGGCCCTGACCGTAGTTACAGCTCCAGACATCCGCGCTGGGCCGTGCACCTTGGCACAAACCGATAATCCTTAAAGACTGGCCACCTTCTGTTCTACATATATAAGAAGTGCTGGTACTGCTTTTTGGAAAAGAAATTACGGCTTGGAACTCTCCAACTCTCGACACGCACCAAGCCATTAGTTCTCTGAATGGTTGCAGAGCCACCATTTGGAAAGGAGGGGACTGCAGTACCAACAACTTGGACAGGAGCAACGGCTCCAGCTGCTGCACTTAGATGGATTGGACGCACTACTGATGTCCTCTATTGCATCACCATCTGCAGAACGACTGCAGGCGCCAAGCGTAGCGAGGAGCAGGAGCAACTGGAACCGGGAGATGATGATCAAAGAAAACAGCTACCCTTCTGCAGAGGGGGTGGAGCACTTGACTGCTGCAATGGCATGCCGAGCCACTGGTCGCATGCTGCTGTTGCTGCGGCCGGCAGGATAGGACCACCACATCTGAGCCCCGTTTTCTCCCAGGCCACCCGGATGGTGACGCTGCACTTGTTGACAACGAGGCCGTGGTAACCAACATTGAAGCTCCCTGACCACGGGCATCACTTCGCTTACAGATTCTAACATATACCCATAATCGGCTCCTCCGTGTCTAAGCAAAGAACTGCCACAACCGCCGAGTATCGGATTTTAACCGCCAACGTCTCCCGCACTGAGTGACTACTGCGCCTGCAGCCTCGCTGAGCCCTGTGCCGCTACATTCCTTGGACCTGCGAAGCGGGTTATTTTACCCCGTGGCCGCTTGGCTCCCGACCGTCACACTGCGCTTATCCTGCTGACTTCACGGCCCACGACCCACTTGATGCTACGCCGCTGCGGGACGCGCAAGCAGACTGCCCCTTTCTCTGACGATGATGAAGCCCTTGCCTGCACCCGGCTCCAAGTGCGGTCGTACACATCATCAACTATTTGTGTTCATCGGTCACTGTCTGTCCTCAACACCGGTCATGGTAATGCCGAGGCTAACCTCTCACAACATGACCTCCCAAGCCATTCTCAACAGCTATAAATACTTAGCCGCCAACTGCAAGAAGCAAGGATATTGGCCCCATTTCTTCTGCTTCCAGTAGCTGCTGACAGCCCTCCCTCAAATTGTACATCCTCGCTATATAGTGCGCTTAGCCAGACCACATAGTAGATCTCAGGCTGAGGGAACCGTGGAGGGACAAAGCGGATGAGACAGGTGAGCTGCTGACCCCGTTCCCAGCGGCCATGCCAACTAAGGGTTGATTCCTGACTCCCACCGACTCTTGACTGGGGGTTGTCAATGTCATCTGGGAGGAAGTTGATGAACCAAGTCAACCAATCAAGGACCATTGGGGTTGCTAGTCAGTAAACACGGCCGCTAGATGATATGCGGCAGTTGTGGCCTCACCGAGCGACCCCCTGCTGCGACGTCCCCTTGCTGTGCTGCGACCTGCTCCAGAATTGTTTGTGCTCTTGCCACTCGCAGGGAAGAGCCTGCCCAACACTATCTCGGGTCCTGACAAACTGTTTTGTTCTAAAAAAAAAAATGTAGACACTGTTTGATGAGATACTGTATATGATAAATTCACACCCCTGTATTTGACGCCACTAAGAAGCTAGGGTAACCCTTGGATATAATTGCGCTCCACAGCAGCCACAAATGGGCTGTAAAAATGACTTGTATGTGCCAGTTTAAAACACTGTGTAATTTACTGAATAATAAAGCACAAACAGGCTTAAATTAACCTTCGGAAATGAACTTATGCTACAATTACTTCTGTGCGGTGAAAAACAAAGTTCTTTCTTTATACTGAGTACAACTGCAGAACAACGCTTAAAGAACCCCCAGGATGTAAATTGGCGCAAAAGAAATGAGCAACCCACAAACTAGTAGCTTTGTAGCGTGTTACAATTGCGTGTTTGTACGCCAGACGACAACAAGAGATAAAATTGTAAATAACCATAGCTTGTGAAAAATTCTACAGGAAAAATTCGAATATAATATTGGCTTTAAAAATGACGGTTTTTTGGGTCAGCACACCAGCAAAAAAACCCGTTTAAATTAACCCCTGGATTTTAAAATTGCGCAAAAAAATTTGGGGCGGGCCAAAAAAATTGAAGTGGTACTTTATTGAAAAAACACTTTTTCTTAAAGGGAATAAAACCCGGGAAAACTGGCTTAGACCCCAATTGGATTTTTAAGGAATATGCGCTGCATGGACGAACAGGAAATTTCAGATCCAAACCCCCAAAAAAAATCAAAAATAGAACATTAAAGAACAGTCCTGAGACAAGCGAACACCCCACAAAATCGCTAAATAAAAATCAATTCTTCAGTAAGAGTATCACCCCGGGGAAAGCTTTTTCCCCCTGATGAGCACAGTGAGAGGGGGTTGAGCCCCCCGGCACCCGCCCCCGGGAACTTATATATGGCGGGGATTCACAGAATCCCCCGGTCTCTTTTTGCTTCATCCTGCCCCAGTCATGGCGGGCAAGGGCCCCCCCCCCCCCCCCTTCCCCCCCCCCCCCCCCCTTCTTTCCCCCCCCCCCCCGGGGGGGGGGGGGGGGGGGGGGGGGGGGGGGGGCCGCCGCCCCCCTTTAATTTCCAACCCCAAAAACCCCCCCCCCCCCTCAACCCCAAATTTTTCCCCAGATACCCTTTGGGGCACCAAACTGAATTTTTACCCGCCCCAAAATTTGACTTCGTTCCAAAAACCCGAAATTTTTCCTAAAAATTCTAAACAAATTTCCACTTCGTTAGAATCGATTCGCCCATCTCTACTTCAAACCCCCAATCCCTGGCTCCCCCAAAGGGGGGGGTCATGTGCTATATTTTTTGAAATTTTTAAACCCAGTAAAAGGAAAAAATCGGAAAAAATTTGAAAAACCCTCCTTTTTCCTTTTGTAATTTATTATAGGTAACTGAAAAATGTTATCTTACAATATTATCATTTCACTCTTCTCTATCTATCTCATATCTATCTATCTATATCTATCTATCTATCTATCTATGTGGTAATGATTTTTTCCCTTTGAATTTTGGCACAAAAAAATTTTCCTGGGGAAGAGAAAAACCATAAGACATGATCTAAACTTTTCAGGGTCTGCTCTGTATGGAGATGACAGATAATAGTGATTTAATATCTCTAGCCATTGGATGACTATAAGTGATATTCACATGAAGAAATGCTATGAGGACACAGATTACGTCCTCCCAACATCATTCACCCCATCATGTTGCAGTTGGAGGCCTGTGATGTTATTTTGCGGGCTGTGTTACACTTTTTTTTAGGAGGGGGACTAAAACCCAATTTTTTCTGGGCAATTTAAAATTTGTTTAAAACCCACTAAAACATTTTCTGAGTAACCATTTAGACCTGTAACGGAGCGTCCTTTTGCTTCCAATCAACAGTCCCAGTATATAGTAAAGTATAGGTCTAATGACAATATAACCATTTATTTAGTAAAAAAAAATTTCATTTTTTTTTAAATTTTTGTGGGAAACTTTAATTTTTAAACATTTTATATTTGTAAATCCCCAATACGGGTAGTAAAAAGGAGTAGTGTACAGCAATATCTCGCTATCATGTTTGGAAGTGAAATGCAAGGTAAATGCAGAGGAAAGGACTTAAATTCCTTCAAAAACTTGAGTATACCACTCCTTTTTACTACCCAAATTTGGGGTTTCTATAAAAAAAGGGGGTTTGGGAAATTTAAAGTTTGCACAGAATAATAAATAACGAAATATATTTTACTAAAGAAATGGATATATTGTCATTAGACCCATACTTTACTATGTACTGGAATTTTAGCTGTCATTCATTTCTGTTGGGCTATCAGTGTCTCAACCTGATCTCTTTTTTAGAAAAGCAATTTGTAGCTTAACTTCAATTAAAGTTAGCATTGTAGATGAATGCTCTTATTACACAGGTCATAATCAGATATGGCGTATATCTACAGCTTGACAGTGGAAAAAGGTTAATTAAGAAAACAATTTATTCATATTTCTCTGTCCCTAAAGATGTATTCCAGCCTGAAGCATTATCACCTATTAACTGGATAGGTGATAATTGCTTGACTGGTAGTGGACCCCCACAGATTGCCAGAATGGAAAACCTCACGCCCACACCCAGTAGCTTCATTTAAAGTCTAAGCCTAGGTCATTGATACCCTGTTTCCCCGAAAATAAGACAGTGACTTATATTAATTTTTGCTCCTAAAGACGAGCTAAGACTTATTTTTAGGGGATTTTTTTTTTTCTCTGAACAATAATTCACATTTATTGTTGAACAAAACATCAACATGTATTAATATATTGTAGTGATTTTATCACAAACATTAGCATAAGCAGCAAAACTCTGAATTACATAAAAAAAATGCACTATGTCTTATTTTCGGGGAAACAGGGCATAGTCACAAAGATTAGCATTCTAGAGCCATATTATTGGAAATGTTATAGGAAATTATACTCGAAAATTAGACACTGTATTCTAACCATTTTGTGCTATTCTAGGATTTTGCTACATGTGAATTAAATATCATTGATGCTATTACAGCTCTAAGTAGTATCACACAATAGGCGTACAAGACTCCTGAAAAATCTTTAGACTTTCAATTATTTGAAATACACTGCAGGTTACTTCCCAAGGTTGTCTGCTTTTCAGCTTGGACCTTTTATGCTGTTTTAGCAAAAGCATGAAAGTTTAGAAGTATAAGAAGAAATAGGTCTAATCTAGCAAGAAAGTCATGATGACTGTAGTTCACATTTTTCCTACTATCCTACCTTCACCTTGTTTGACCTCTGTGAAGTCTTACTTTCTTAAATTCTGAATTAGTATGCTTTCAAGTTAGTACAATGTGATACAATTTGACTGTAGGTAATGAAAAAAAAAAAAAAAAAAAAAAAAAACCTTTATAATCTAGGGGCAATATGTATGATTTCATCAGTTTTCTGACAAACCGTATATATACTCGAGTATAAGCCGACCCGAATATAAGCCGAGACACGTACTTTTGCCACAAAAAAAAATGGGAAAACTTATTGACTCGAGTCAAAATGCAGCGGCTACTGGTGAATTTCAAAAATAAAAATGGATGCCAATAAATTTACATAGGCAGGTATAGGCAGTTTAATGTCTCCCATAGGCAGGTATAGGTAGTTTAGTGTATCCCCATAGGCAGGTATATGTCCCTCCATAGGCAAGTATAGGCAGTTTAATGTCCCCCATACTCAGGTTTAGGCAGTTAAATGTCACCCATAGGGTGGTATAGGCAGGTATATGTCCCCCATATGCAGGTATATGCCCCCCATAGGCAGGTATATGCCCCCCACAGGCAGGTATAGGCAGTTATAGGCGGGTAAATGTTCCCCCAAAGGCAGTTATAGGCATATATATGTCCACCATAGCAGGTATAGCAGGTAGTAGCAGGAATATTCCCAAACCAAGGTAATAGGGTGCAGTATATGTCCCCCATAGGCAGGTATAAGGGCAGATATATGTCCCTCATAGGCAGGTTTAGGCAGGTATATGTCCCCCATAGGCAGGTATAGGCAGATATAAGCAGTTACAGGCACATAGATGTCCCCCCCCATAGGCAGTTATAGGCAGGTATAGGCAGTTATAGGCAGGTAAATGTTCCCCATATGCAGGTATAGGTAGGTCTAGAGAGCGGTCGCTCTCTGCTCCACAATAGTGTCTTCACCTGTAGGCGCTCCCAGGAGTTGCATACAGCTGAACCGATCCCTGCCAGTGCCCAGGCCATGGCAGTGCCCGGATGCCGACACGTAACCAGAGAGTCAGCTGTATGCGCTCCCATACAGTGCATACAGCTGATGGATCTCCGCCATTGGCCAGGCCATGGTAGCACCTGAGAGCCGACAGTGACTCGAGTAGAAGCCGGAGACAGCTTTTTCAGCACATTTTTTTAGCTCAATATCTCAGCTTATACTCGAGCATATATGGTAGCCTGTCGGACAAATATATGAATATTTGTACGACAAAACTTGCCACAGTCTGCACTAGACATAACACTTTTGAATCAAAGTTTCAAAGTTGTATGAAAACTGCTATACAAATCTATACCATGGCTGAGACAAAGTTTGGCGCATAACACTCTTTCATACATACTATCATATTCTACACTCCTCCATAATAATTTAGAACTGGAGTGTCGGCATCAAGTTTCATACATGTCATCCTAGATTTCCAAACATTAGATTTATGGATTGTATGAAGGTTTATGTCTACTGAGAACCTCAAGCAGATTATTGTAGATTGTGTTGTACTGCTGTATATATGAATATATATGACTGACCAGTATTTACAATATCTCACAAAAGTGAGTACACCCCTCATATTTTTATAAATATTGTACTATATCTTTTCATGGGACAACACTGAAGATATGACACTTTTGATACAATATAAAGTACTCAGTGTCAGCTTAACAATGTAAATTTTGACGGCCCTCAAAATAACTCAACACACAGTCATCAGTGTCTAAACTGCTGGCAACAAAAGTGAGTACACCCCTAAGTGATTTTTACACAATATTTCTTAATTCATATATTTCAGTTTCAGCAGATTTGGGTTATTCATTGCATAATAAAAAGTATTACCATTTTCCATTGTATTGTATCAGTTCCATAAGGCAGGGGTCGCCAAATCCAGTCCTCAAGGCCCACCAACAGGTCATGATTTCTGGCTTTACTTAGCACTGCACAGGTGATTTAATTATGCTGCACAGGTGATTGTCAGTGCATTCTGTGGGATATCCTGAAAACATGACCTGTTGGTGCGAGGACTGGAGTTGAGGAACACTGCTTTAAGATTTTCAAAATCGACAATTACAGTGATTGAATTGGACATACATATATTCAGCTCTTCAAAAGACAAGATTTTGACAACTATACTGTAAATGGAATCAGATATGTCGGTGTGATACAGACATGTGCTGGATAAGTTTTTATCCACTGGATGTGAACAATGAAGATCCATTAACCCTTTCAAGACTGAGCCTATTTTGGCATCAATGACTGCAAGCTTTTATTTTTTTATTTTTGCATCACCCCTATTAATTGAACCATTACTTTTTTCATATCTCTAAAGATATAACTGTGTAAATATTTTTTTTTGTGAGATGTGTATTTTTCAATGATATATTTTAAAGCACATACTGTGTAACTTCTTGAATTACTTTTATTTGTTTTTTGGAAGAAATGGGGAAAAAAGAAATTCTTCCAATTTATTGCTGCTTTGTTGCCTTAGACTACAACCTGTAGCTGCTTTTCTGGCTACTAAACTTGCATGGCTTCTGACTATATCTCTGGGTTACATTACAAACCATGATGAACCATGACTATTACTGAACTATTAACCAATTTCTTAAAGTTTGGAAATGGGTTAACGATCTTTATGTGAGCCCACATTTGCAATACCTCCTCATGTGCATGAGAATTTGGAATTGTGAAAATTATCTTCGTTTTGTCTTTTTAATGGATCAGTAATAAAGCTCTTGGAAATTTTAAAAAGAATTAACTCAGTTTGGATGGATCCTTCCCTCTCAGCTATGTAGTTGGTATACATGCACGCTGTGTGTTTTGTGTAGCTATAGGAGGTGCAGCAGTAGCAGCTGCTACGGGGCCCTGCATCCTGAGGGGGCCCAAAAGCCCCTTTGACACATAGGAGATTTGAAGACGGTGTGTCATACAATTACTGAACCCCCAAAACTGTCAAAATGAACTTTTCTAAACTCAGAATAATTTTCACAAACCAACCACTATTTAGAAAATATTTCTTTGTATAGGAGAATTGGAGACGGTGTGTTATAGTATGATTTCACCCCCAATACTGCAAAAACTGAACTTTTGGGCACTGAGTATGATTTAGCAAATGCAAGCACTCTGTATAATCTATATCCATGTATATGAGAGTTAGGCATTATGTGAGCCTGCAAAACTCCTTAACTATTGCTGTCTATGGAGAGGAAAATGCTATCTAACTAACTAAGTGCAGTCTGTACAGTACAGAGAGTGAGTTGAAAATGGCATTCACAAGGCAACACAGTGAAATATATATAACATGGTCATGTGATTTTAACAACCCTACACCACAGTGATGATGTTTTTGACACTTCTCTGTGCTCTGCACTGATTGGATGGCCACCAAAAGTGCAAAAAGCTGCTGAAAACAAAACTGAAAATGGCATGTTGAACTAGAAGCAGAACTAGAACTTTACTCCAACGAACAGTAAAAGGTCTGTTCGGTTCGAGTTCTAAAAAAATTGAGATTTTCGACTCAAACTTAACTTTTCTAGAATGGTTCGATCAACACAAACTAGGACCTGCTTCAGACACTGAAGCCTGCTTCCAGAATTTTCCATTAGTTTAGTTGTCCCATGGTGCAGCTGCTGGAACATCCCTACATATAATGGATGACCCAATGTGCATCCCACAGGCTGGATGGTCTGAACCTTTATTGCTTTGTCAAATGGGGGTAGGTGCGTCATATAGGATTACACCTCACACCTGTTGCACCTCACAGATGATGAGGTTCAATAAATATTGGAAAGGGTTCCTTAAAGTCCTCAAACTTTGAAAGTGTCCTACCCTAAGAGATAGTAATTGCAAATAAGATAGCATTCAAACAAGGCTAAACATTTATCTCATGACTAATGGCATTGTAAGCAGTAATAAATATAGTGATGAATGAGATTTAACTGTGCCAGTGAATCATCTGACTGCTGTGTGGGCTAGGCATTCTTTTTCCTGGTAAGAAAAAATTGCTTACACTTGGCTGGTTGGGAAAGCGTTGTTTTGCCTCTTAGGACAAAACACCTGTGCTTTAGTATTATGCAGCACTGTATTTACTGCTCCAAGCTCCAGGGTTGTTCTCATGCACCCTTTTAGAGCACCTACTGCGTTCCAATCACATCCTTAAGAAATACTTATAGTCTCCATGACAACTGGATGCTGTTAGATCCCAGAGGCCTAATTCACAAGTAAAGGCCTCCAGACCCTTTTCTGAGTGTCATCTCACAGTGTAGTTTCTGTTGCTGTCTGTTTGGCCTCTGTTACTGAGGAGTCTGCCTCAAATCGCTTGCTTCCTTGCACCTTCTCTCCTGGACTCATCCTGGCCTTGCTCTGAGTGCCTGGTTTTCTTCTTTTTTTTTTTTTTTTGTGGCCCTGTTCATGCTGTCTAGTTCTTGTCATTCCTCCGACTCCTACTCAGCCAGTTCCGGTGCTCTGTATCCATGTCACTCCCTGGATGACCTCCTGGTTCTGATCAGACTCCATCTGATCACACTCCAGTCCTCTCTTTCTTTTTCTGATCCTGGTCCACCTGACCTTGCTCCAGTCCTTTACTCCTGTTTATGATTTTACTCTGATTATGTTTCAGTTCCCTCTCAATGATTATGTTCCAGTCCTATCTCAATGTCTCACAGTAGCAGGCACAGATAGTAGAACCCCCCATGCAGAAACAACATACAGGAACTTAGTGATTCCATATCTCATCATATAGAACACCAAATATCTCTCTAAAACCAGTTTTTATCCTTGAAATCAATTAGTTCAGACAGTGAAATACAATCTCATATATGGTACAAAGCAGCAATAAGATGACAGCCCTACTAAGCCCCTGTACAGCTTCACATGTTGCTCCAATGGTATGTCCGCCTCTGAGGTTCCAATGCTGTCTTCATACCTATGTCTTGTTATGAAGGTGTGTTTAGCTGCTAACGTGTGACTATTCTGAAAACCACAACCTGGGGATAACGTTACAGTAAATACCATAGCTCTTTGCAGTGGTTTGGGGTGAACATTATATTGTCCTTTAGACTCTGAATCCCAGTCTAGCTGGCGCAAAAATAATTGCAGACTCAATAATCTATTTTTAAACTCAATAGACTGAAACACTACAAAAGGTTAAACTTGATTTGTCAGTTGTCTTTTATTGAACCTAATATCTAACTGATGTAATATCTAACTGTTGTATGTTTACTTAGTTGGCTAGCATTGTTTTGCCAGCTTTTCTAATTATTTTGAATACTTGCTTCCTATGACGTTTTAGGGCTTGTTCACACGACGTTTTTGTGCCCTTTTTTTAAACGGCCCCCTTTTTTAAAGGGGATCCGTAAAACGGGTTGACAATTGTCAGTGGATTAACATTGCTTTAAAGGGCAAAAGCGATCGCGGGTTCACAACGAGTGTTTGCCGAGCGCTTTTCGCGATGCGTTTTTTCGGATCCTTTTTTAAAAGAATTGACAGCAATTCTTTTTTGCTTTACGAAAGGGAAAACCCCCCATAGGAAAAAAGGGAGTGCCTTTTGCATCCCAAACGGACAAAACGCAGCTACATTTGGGTGCTTTTTAGATCCTTTTTTCGATGCCAAAAAACGCATCCGTAAAACGCATTGGTTTTAATTTAAAAAAAATTTTTTTTAAAATTTTTTTGGGCTTATTTTTAGTTTATAAATGTTGAAATATATATAAAAATTAATAATATATAATATAAATAAAAAATGTATAAAAATATTATATATATTTTTTTATAAATTTAAAAAATTACAAAGTTTAAATGTATATAATATTATAAATGTGTATAAAGTATATAAATCTACTTTATATATACCATGATATCTTATATAATCTATATATTTATATAATATCTGATACTCCAGTCCTCTCTTTATTTTCATCTTAAATTTATTTTATTTTTAGAAATTATTTAGTTCTCAATGATTGTTATTATCTAATGTAACAGTGGGGAAGGGGCCCCCTGAAAACATGATTGTGTATATTTCATATAAAAAAAAAAAAGGAGTTGGTTCTGAAATCATAGTTAGACAGTGAATACACTAGGTACAAAGCAAAAAGATCCCTTTTAGTTCCTGTGTCAATGGTATGGTCTTAGGTTCAATGCTTTAAATACAGTTTGATGAGTTGTTTAATTTAACGGGGCATTTGAAAACCAAACGGGATACTCAAAAACCATATCCGTTTTAAAACGATGCCTAACTCAAATCCCAATTAGCATGCCAAAAAAATCAGACTCATTGCTTTTTAACCGCTAATAGATGACAGTTCTACAAAGGGTTTTGTTGCAGGTTAAAAACTAGATGTAAAAACTGTTTATTTCCCAGTGCGGATGCCAGCTTTAATTTCTTGAACAACGCCCTATGAGTTGGGCTTTTCAATGTACTTAAGGATGAATTCATGAATATATATAAATATTATGGTTTTACATATTTTTTGTTTGGATTACAAAAGTTTCCTTCATGATCTATTTTTAAGAGATCACAAAGCTGAGCTTGAATTGTGACAAAATATCGATCATTGACATCATAGAGAAAGATTATTTTCACAGTCAGAAATGAGTAGTAAGGACAACATAATAAAGATTGATGACAATGAAAGGCTATATTTTGTTAAATGTTCTGTATGTTTTCCTCCAGTAGACAATGCCCTACTCTGTGCACATAATATACAGGTTTCTTTTGTATACATGTTCTTAAACACTAAGGCTATGTTCACACGGCTTAACTGCGGGGCGTAATTACGCCCCGCAGTTACGCCGTGTGGCCGGGGGCTGGAGCGGGGGGCCGACCCATAGACAATCAATGCTAGCGGTGCGTATACGCTGCTAGAAAGTGACATGTGAATTATCTCCCCGCCCGGCGGCTTCGCCGGGTGGGGAGAGGAGACGTAATCCATAGTTCTCTCTGAGAACTGTGGATTACCGTAATGAATGGGCCGTTTTCGGCCCGTAATTTGCTCACTTCGGCGCGTAATTACGGACCGAAATACGGCCCATTTTAAGCCGTGTGAACATAGCCTAAGAAATACTATTGATATAAAGTAACATTTTACTATCAACAGAATTAGATACTATGCACTGTAATATGTGTCCCTATACTATGTCACTGCAGTGCAAGACGTAATACACATAAATTCATTTAATTATGTGCAAGGTAGAAAATGCAAACACTGATGTGCATAATGTGTGGTAGATTATACGACTGAAGCTCTATCTATCTATCTATCTATCTATCTAGCTAGCTATCTATCTAGCTATCTATCTATAAACAAGAAAAAGAGCAGCACTTCCAACACCATATATAAATAAATGAATAAGTAAATATATATTGCCAGCAAAGAATGATCCATAGTCACAGGTCCAATTCAAACATCAGGAAAAAATGCAGCACTCCCAATTGAGAAATAAATAGAAAAATACTTTTATTCCATAATGTTCAGAGGTGACCTTTCGGCTCAAATGAGTCTTTCTCAAAAGGCTCATTTGAGTCGAAACGTCGCCTTTGGATATTATGAAATAAAAGTCTTTTATCTATCTATCTATTTATCTATCTATCTATCTATCTACATATCTATCTACATATCTATCTATCTATCTACATATCTATCTATCTATCTATCTATCTATCTATCTACATATCTATCTATCTATCTACATATCTATCTATCTATCTATCTATCTATCTATCTATCTATATATATATATATATATATCTATCTATATATCTATCTATCAGAATGCCATGAAGGCTTAAATACATACATGGCATTTCCTATCATCAGCTATAAGATGTATAGTCAAAATCATATAAACAGTTTGTACAATGCTTTCAATCACAGCAAAAAAAAAAAGAGTCAAAACCACTATACAATCGAGTATCAAGAGCACTATAAATCCATAGTTAAACTAATACAAAATTATTATTGTATTTCAGAACCACTAATATCTACAAAAAATCAGCTCTAAAGTTACAGATTCTGACTCTTCGTACTCTTAGGGGGACATGTATGATCGGCGTTTTTGCCAGTTTTCTGGCGTATAATGCACCTCTCTGTGCCGGCTCCACTGTCGGACGCACCTCCCCCATTAGGTGGAAGCTTTGCCAATTTCTAATGCATCTAACATAAAGGGGCGTGCTGTGGGTGTTCTGGGGCGGGACGCACCACATTCGAAAACACCGACGCATGTATGAATGGGGGTAGGAAAAGTGAGGCGCATTACAGCTCCGACAGGTAGACCAATTTCAATGTGGTCTGCCTGTCGGAGGCGTCGAAGTTTGCCCTGCATGTATGAGCGCACTTCGGCGCCGACATACATCAGGTGCAGTTTTCACAGAAAAAAACGTGAAAACAGGCGCCTCGACGCGCCGATCTTTATACATGTCCCCCTTAATGTACATAACTACCCCATACTCATAGATGATTTACAGATAAACATTGAAAGATAGAATGGTATAACCTCCATAACATGAAGCAAGGTTCTGAAATTTCCACCTACAGTAAAGGTGACAAAACTGAATGGACTTTGGGAATAGAACTAAATGGACTTTGAAGATAAAACTGAATGGACTGTGCAGACAGCAATTCTTTCTAAAATTTCAGCAGTGCACATTTTCCCTAAGTCTGAATGAGATCTATTTGTTAAATACCTCCACAAGTTGTACAAGAATGAGGCTTATGAATCAGCTCATTCTAGAGCCATTCACTACATAAAAATTTGCTCTATCCTTAAAACTAATTGTCCATACACAACACACATACACACACACAAACACACACACACCACACACACCACACACACACACACACACACACACCACACACACACATTATAGTAACAAAGATTTGAAAGATAGTACTGCTGCAGATCCACAGTATTAAAACATCAGCTCCATGCCAGAATTTCATCATGATAGATTTCACTTTAACTGCACTTCATAATGTCTCGGTTGAGAAAAAAAAAAAAAAACCTTCTATTTTTGATAAACTGTTCTCATCAAGTTACATGTCAAAAAGCCCATATTCTGCTAGTAAGGAAATGCTCAACAATGCATAAGCAGCCAGTGAAAACCTATTGGAATAATTCATCACTGTTTTCTGAGATCTATGACCCAGGACTATTTGTCTTATGCTTGTTTTGCACCTTCCATCAAAGGATGAGCACACTCTATAGAAGACAGGCATAGCCAACGTATGAAGGCACATGCTTAAAGTAAAAACAGCAACATCCTACTAAACACTGCATGTGGCACAGCTTGCTGGTTTATCTCTTTAGCACTGTATCTTCTTTAGTGAACATCATGCAATAGATATGCCAGCAGTCCTATCCAAAACCATAAATAGTGGGCTTTTATAGTTTTCACAGTACCAAATAATAGATTATTAGGGAACGTTCACACGGCAATGACAAAATACCAGTTGGATTTTCCGTTTGTCATTTTTTTGCACGAAAGGGGGACTGTTTTTTAGACCGCCGCTGTAATGAAAAACTTAGAACATGTTCACTCTTCCCCCGGTCAATACATGAGCAGTTCTATGTGAAAGGGATGGCTTGATTCCACAAACTGCAAACAAAAACCGTCCCCCTTTCGTGCAAAAAAAGGCAAAATAGCGGTCGGAAAATCTGACCGGTATTTTGTCATTGCCGCGTGAACGCACCCTTCATGTTCTGCCTGAAAACCGGGTGGCAGAAGTTTTTACGCCAGCAGTGTAAGAAACCATCCTGCAGAAACTCCGTGCAGTGGGGACTACTGCATGGATTTTCCATTTAAGTCTCGGTAAAAGGTTGACAGTCAGATTACAGATGGTTTTCAAATCAGAAAACTGTCTGCAAACCCTGCCTTGGGGACGAGCCTTGTAGTGCCTGACCTAGCTCTGCTACATCTGTTTCTTTAAATACAATGAAAAGCAGCAAGGAAACATGCAAGACACTTTTCATTTGTGAAGAAGAGTTCTAGTATCACAAGGTTTCATCACAAAGACAATAGTAACATTGTTTATTTACCAAGAACAAATGCCATTACTGTCACAATGACAAATTGCCTCTTCCTTCCCTTTTAAATGCACCTTGTCACACTCCCTGACCACAAAAATGAGAGCACTGGAGAATAATTGTAAATCTTACCTTTCTCTTGCTTTTTGTAGCGTGTCCCCCAAGAGTATAGAGGTAAAGTGATGCCTGCAGCTCACAGAGAGAGGGGTAGATGTAGCTGAACTCTGCAGCTCCCTTTGAATACATTGTGGATAAACATGTCAAGTTCACATTTAAGGATCTCCATGGGCTCCCATCTCTGATATTGCTGATGCTGCTTCTTCCCATTCATGCTAAAGAAAATGGTTTATGCACTGTAACAAAGTCACAGCTTCTGTCCTCAGACTTGTTTAGGAAATACAATAGTCCAAATTAAGAGCTACTGTTGAGCAGTAGATGGTATCAAAACAGAATTGGGAACATGTCAGTTTGCAACAAAAAAACTGTCTTCCCATCTTCAGTAGCTAGAACCAAGCAAAGCAGCAGACAACAGGTGAAGATACTGAATCCACTGGTGTAAGCTCCATCTCCGGGTGGCATCCTGTGCTGCTGTCCTCCATCAGGTAGCTGGCACTATGCTGCAGTCCATAATTCTAGCACAAGGAAAACTCTCTCTATAGATTTAGATAACATTCAATGTAGGAACATTCCAAAGGACTTGAGCTTGAAATACTAAGGCTGCTCTCTATTTGCTAATTTTTTCCTTTTGCTAACATTCACTTTGAATGAGGAAGGCAAATGCACTGCCCAAGCTCTCAAGAGGAAAGGATGCATATATGTGAAAGCTGAGGAGAATGCCTAAGGCTGAGGCAGCCTTGGACTGCATTCCCAGTGAGCGCTCGTTACAGGCAGGCTGTAGAGTTACACTGCCTGGTATTACCTTCCCCAATTACTCTGTCTCACATTCTTTACAATACACCAGGCTGCTAGATCATTAAAAAGAAGAAACACATTAAAGCATTTATGACCAGTGCATACTGCTCTCCTACTCCTAGCACTGTTCTGAAAAAAGGTATAGGAATATGTGTTAAGCCAAACTTTTAGAAACAAAATCTGAATTGGACACCTGCATCGGTCCCTACTTAAAGGGGTTGTATCATTTCATTAAATGGTCTTCAGAATCAGGGGACAGTGAAAACAAAAATCTTTGCAATTAGATGTCATTAGCAAAGCTGTCTTGTATTCACAGTTTTCCTTATCTTCTGTTTCTATTTACACTGATCTCCCGTGCTGGTCGGATCCCTCCTCCTTGCATTTCACTAGCTGAGAGCTCATTTACATTCTGTTCAACCCCCGGTCGGCCGTATTCACGGAGCTTGCATTCCTGCCTTTCACTCAAAGCAAGGGACCAGCACATTTTCACTCTGCACAGCCAGAAGAAACAGAATAACACTGCAGGGCTTCTACAATCAGGAAACAGCACAATTGTGTGTCGATCCCTGCCTCTCCTGCATAGAAGGGTGATCTGTGCCGTTCATAGAAAGCTGAGATCAGTGCTCAGTCTAAATTGAATGCAGCCTGTGGTATGTATACAGCTCTTACAAAATAAGACTGATAAGGAGAGACACAGTGACATGTGGACTCAGAGAGGGAGGGGGAGACTCGGGGGCCAGCATGAACAGTGAAGGGGGTATGATGTCACCCAGCGGGGAGGGGAAGAAACGCCCCTGCATTTCTAGAGTTGAGAAGCTGAGAGCAGTATGAATCAGCCGAACTAAAGAAGCAATACATCCCCTTTAAAGTAAGATAGATGTTGTGTATTAACGGGGTGCTCTCATATTTTGAATTGCTTGTCAACCATTTAGGGATGATAGAAAAGAAAAAACAAATCTGTACCCACTGATGATATCACAATCAGCGCTCATGTACCGCTGCAGCCAATCATAAGCATATGGAGAATGAATATGATGTCATCGACCGGTGGTGGTGCTGGAACAAAAGGGTTTAAAAGGTGAGGGGTTTTTTTGTTTCTATTTTTTATCATCCCTGAACAAATGACGAGCAATTTAAAATATTGGAACACCCCTTTAACCAAATGTTACTGTCTGCTATTGTAAAAAAAAAAAAAATAGAGAAAAAGGAACTGAAAAGGTACAAAAGGGAACATGTATGAAAACTGTCTAGGTCTAATAATAATAATTTTATTTATATAGCGCCAACAAATTTCGCAGCACTTTACAATGTAGAGGGTATAATTACAGACAAAAGACAGACATTACACAGTGAAAGTTACTTACAGGTGAGACACAAGGTGTGAGGGCCCTGCTCGCAAGTGCTTACAATCTATGAGGGTGCCTGGGGGAGACAAAGGGGCAGAAGTGCTAAGTTTACAGTGGTCCAGCCTTGTTTATAAATATGGGGTGGTTTACATAAAAATTGGGTGAACCTGCCACCATGACAGTACATCTATATACAGATAAGTGCCCTAGTGTAGGGAGTGACAGAAGCATGTGTGATAGAAGGTGTGGGTTAGCAATTAGTGGTTTGGTTAGGCCTGCCTAAGAAGGTGTATTTCAGGACACTCTTAAAACTGTGAAGGTTAGGATTGTGCCTGATGGTACGTGGTAACATGTTCCAGAGAATGGGTGCAGCACGTGTGAAAGGTCTAAAACTTTCTTTGTTGTCCATAGCAACCAATCAGAGCTCCCCTTTCATTTTTTCAGAGCACTATATGAAATTAAAGGGGAGCTCTGATTGGTTGCTATGGGCAACAGAGACTGTTTTACTACTAGACCGTTTTCACACGTGTCCCAAAGGGTTTTTGTTATTTTCCTGGCACTTTGCAGTCTGTAGCTTTCTTCTTTTTTTTTCAAAGCACAGTATGTTCCGGATATGGCATGCTATCTGAAATGTTATTAAATAAAGAAGTGCGTGAAGAAGGGCTTAACATTGAGAACCTCTAATAAGAAGCTGCAAGGAAACCAAGGGGATTCAAATTCTCTGTAGACTTTTTACAGACCAGCCAACGTAATACAGTTTTTTTCTTTTTACATCTTATAGTCCAGAGCCTATTACTGGTAAATTGCCGCCTGCATTCTGCTGAGTCAGCAAAGCAATAGCAAAGGTTTCATATCCCTTGCAGCCCTGCTTATTATCAGAATAATAATAGAGCTCTCTAAAGGGAGCAATTTAAATAAGATTATATTAATAAAAAAAAGAAATATATGAAATTCCTCACGTAATCTTTAAAGTGCACCTCCAAAGTAACTTAAAGAATTTCTATTTAATAACAGTTTGAGCTGGTTAAGGGATAACTTACATGTTTATTTTAGGAGATACATTTGTATTTTTTTCATAGGAATTTGCAGCGTCTTTTTTTTTTTACAAGTGTATAAATATATTGACTATTGGGCATTACCACACCATGTTAATGAGGTGTATTTCTATTCAGTGTGAGACTGTCCAGTCCTTACTGACACTGTCAGAGTGTCATGACAAACCACATAGCTGTCAATTTCATACATGGAATAACAGAGGAGTGGCACAATGCAGACTGAATGTGCTCCAGAACAGTTCATGGAATGCAAGTGTTCATTATAAGGATAGCAAACAGGGCATCTTTAAAGGGGTATTCTTATTCCCCAATGTTTAGCTTTAAAAACTGGGTCCAAAAGCCCAAAAATGCTCACTGCGTTCATTGTGTCAGGTGATCTCACTGAGGTTGCTTGTCTCTTCTTGCTGCTACATTTTCAGCACTGCTACATTCTGTTGTTGCTGGAAAGCTTCTACCTCTGTCTATAGGGAGCGAGTCGGACTTCCACTATTTTAAAAAACCCCGCGTCCGAAGTCTTTTGCTTCTAAAGGGCTTCCCTTGAAATCTGTGGATACATGAGGCAGCTCCTCCCTCAGCACCTTGCCTGTGCTTAGGTTCCTAGAGTCCACATGTCCTAGTGTCCTACAAAGATGTTTGTATCTTGATCTTCTGTTACTGACCGCGGCTTGTTATATCATCTTGTCGGACCTCTCTGCTCCTGATTTGTGCTTTCTGCCCCGACCTCAAATTGCTTGGCTATACCTCTACTTTTTCCTCGGTGTTGCGCACTGGTGTCTCTGATCCCTCGGTCAGCTGATTTGGGGACTGCTCTAGTGTGGCACTTGTTGACTACCCTAATGGCCCAAGTCTATCCTCACTAGACCTTAGTCACGCCCCTCCAGGATAAGCCTGATAAGTGGAGCAGTGGGCCACATCCACCATTGTCACACTTTAACCCTTTGCGTTTTTTTGGGGTTGATACGTTTGTTTTTTCCTCCCCACCTTCAAAGAGCCATAACTTTTTTATTTCTCCACCCATATGAGGGCTTTTATTTTGCAGAAGATGTACTTTCTAATGGTGTCATTCATTGTACCATAGAATAGACTAAGAAACCGCAAAAAAAATTCTAAGTGGGTCAAAATGTGGAAAAAAATGTACTTGCGCCATGTTTGCGTTTTTTTTGTTTTTTTTTAAGTGTTAACTTTTCATTACAAATGATTTGTGATCTGTATGCTACATATTGATACGATTCCGGCAACACCAAACATGAAAGGATTTTGTTATGTTTTGGTACGGTAAAAAAAAAGACCCGATTGGAGTGAGGAACAGTGCGCAGCACCATTTCTTATTCATTTAGATGGCTCCATCCCACGCTGTAACTGGCGGGTGTTAGCTGTAGTTAGCAGCCATCACCTGCTGGTTTACGGTACAATTCTGCCACAAAGCACCTTACCAACACTGGGATGTAGATTTACATCCAGTGTCCTTAAAGGGGTTTTGCAACGATCTCATACCTCCTGCATCCAGCTCTTCAGCTCTGTGTGCTCAGAAGGGGGGCGTGTGTGATTTGTTTGAATTGCAATATCATTTTGACCCAGCAGGATGACATCACCAGGCCTTTCCTCTCTCTAGTGAAAAAATGGTCTGTTTATGTACAGAATTGTAATTAACTACACTGTAGCTCAGAGGTAACATTTTTGCTTTACAGCACACGGGTCCGTGGTTCAAATACCTGTGGATTTTTTTTCCCTCTTTATCAATGCACACACCTCACTGAGGTTTCTTTTTTCTTTTATTTGCACTGTTTGACTAATCACTAATTAGTCCACAGGACAGGAGTAGAATTACAGCACCCGGGGGTTGAACACTCAGTAGCTAGCTGAGAAGAGAGGTGATGTCTGAGCATGTGCGACCAGGACTGAGGAGCTCACAGCCCTGGTCGTATCCCCTGGAGATGAGCTGTAAACAATGGTGCAGAATTTTTAATAATAATGAATGGTGAAAATGTTTATTATTTAATTTTCAAACTTCACACATCAATTTTACTTCATGGCAAAACCTCTTTAAGGGGTTAGACAAGTAGGCAAAGGTAAATAGAGACACAAAACAAATACATTGCTGTTCTGATTTTGCTTCTCTTCAGAGTTAGGCTCAAATCTTATCTCCTATTTTTGAACACAAGTTTCCCTAGTTACTGGCTACCTCTCTCTGCTCTCTCTCTTGGCTCTTCGAGGAAGGAGCAGTCATTTGGATGATGACTCACTCCCTTCTCTGTTCCATATCTATCACGATCGCCACAGCTAAGTCACAGACAGACAGAGGGAGCTCCTTCTGCCTGTAATCGGTGCAGCAGTGGTGCAAGCATTGCTGCTGTTTCCGTACCTGATGGGCCAGATACTTTACTAAAGCATCTCGGCTGTCTGTGACGTCACCATGCCTGAAATGCATTGTGGGCAATGCCGGGCATTGTGACCGACAGTTGCCATCAGTGGCAGAACTACAGTCATTGCAGCGGTAAAGAATGCTATGGGGCCTGCACTCACTGAGGGGACTGGAGGGACCCTTACAGCTCCATGGTATCTTAAAAGAGCAGCACCCTCGGTAACCCCCTTCTTCCCTCTCCTCTGTGCTGACACTGACCTCCAGCTGCTGTATGCGGTTCCCTTGGTGTCTGTGTACAGTCGAGATGGTGGAGGAGGGATGTATGTACTGCCAGGCTGAGAGTAACTCATGACAGGAAGTTGCTGCCATGTAACCACCTCCTATTTCTGTGTGTAATGTGTGTATGAATATATATCTGTGTGTGTGTGTTTGTAGATGAGTGATGTTTGTATGTATGTATTATCTACTTAAGTGACCAGTATTCAGTGCAGGGTGATGCTCCCACAACAGAAAAATGAAGTAAAATCTATTGTGTAAACAATCAAAGAATCGCAGTCCACTAATATCAGAAATATCACTACGTGTTTGGCGTTTGAGTGATGTATGTGGGATGTGTCTGGCGTGTGAGTGATGTATGCGGAATGTGTCTGGCGTGTGAGTGATGTATGCAGGACGTGCCTGGCGTGTGAGTAATGTATGCGGGATGTGTCTGCCGTGTGAGTGATATATGTGGGATGTGTCTAGCGTGTGAGTGATGTATGGGGGATGTGTCTGGCATGTGAGTGAGGTATGTGGGATGTGTCTGCCGTGTGACTAACATTTGCGGGATGTGTGACTGGCGTGTGTGGGATATGGCTGGCGTGTGACTGGCACGTGCGGGATGTGTATGGCGTGTGACTGGCGTGTGTGGGATGTGACTGGCATGTGAGTAGCATATGCGGGATGTGTCTGGCGTGTGAGTGGCATGTGTGGGATGTGTCTGGTGTGTGAGTGGCATGTGCAGAATGTGTCTAGCGTGTGAGTGGCATATGCGGGATATGGCTGGCATGTGAATGGTGTATGCGGGATGTGTCTGGCATGTGAGTGGTGTATGCGGGATGTTTCTGGCATGTGAGTGGTGTATGCGGGATGTGTCTGGTGTACACTATTTTTTCCGTCATTCTTGAAGGAACACGTCATAATCTAATTTTTTTTACGGACCGATGGGGGGGTATCTTACTGAAAAGCTTGCTATGGGGCCCTGCCAATTCTAATTATGCCCCAGGTTGCCATAGAGACCATTATTGATATGTTCTGATCTCTATGTGGAAAAGTGAAAAAAGGTGAAAACTAAAAAAAACAAAAGAATACAAACACGAAAAATAAAATAAAAACACAACATTTCCGTTTAAAAAAACCCCAAACCCTAAAAAAAGTTTTCCAAAAAAAAAATTAATTAATTCGATTTTGTTACGGGGCATAATGACCCACCTTAAAAAAATTCGGGTCTGTTAATTAACCTAATGGTGAAGGGCACTTTAAAAAAAAAAAAAAATCATGGGGATTGCGTTTTTTGTTCACCCCGCGCACAAAAAATGGAATAAAAAGCGATCAAAAAACTCAATCCCCAAGGGGTTCAAATTTAAAAAGGGTCATTTCTTTCCGCCCAAAATTTAAAGCCCTTACACAGTCTGTTTACCAAAAAATTTTTAAAATTTTAGGGCTATCAGAAGACAGATGTATAAATATTTTTTACACCAGAAAAAACATTTTTTTTTTAAAGCGTTTTCAGCTTTAAAAAAATAATTTTAAAAAAATTTGGGGGTATTGCCATAATTGTATTGCCCCAAGGGAGTAAAACAAACTTGTTTTGGGTTTAGGGCCAAAGTGAGCCCCGTTAAAAATAAAATTAAAAAACACTACTAGGATGGGAAATTTTCTTAACCTCCCTTTCCCAAAAAATGGATTTAAAATTTCCAAAAAGCCTTGCCCCCCAAAAATTTGTTATGGCTCTCAGACTTTTTGCGTTTGCAAAACATTTTTTTTTCCTTTTTTAAATAAGTGTTTTTAGTGTGTAAAAGCGGTAAAACAAAAAAAAAAAAGCTGGGTATATCTGAAATTTTGCATCAACCTGTTGATTTAAAGCAACCCTTGCCTTTTTAAACCACACGGGGGAATGCTGTTTGAAAAAAAAAAAACCCCATCGGGATTCTGTAAAAAAAAGTGAAAAAATGATCAAAGCATCAGGGGTTTTCCCTTAAAATTTGGCCCCAATAAAAATTTTAAACCCATCCTGCAAAAAAAAAGGGCCCATCAGTTTCCATAAAAAAAAAAAAAAAAAAATTATCGCAATCAACTATGCCCAACTTTAAAAGAACAATTTCTATTGTAAAAAGAAAAAAAACATAAAAAACTACAAAACCCCTTTTATATAATTTAATTGTACCGCCCAAACAAGTAAAGTTACCTTGTCTTTGTATCCCGCATGGGGGAATTTGCTGAAAAATTAAAGGGGAAAAAAAAATTAATCCCGGAATTTCTTTTTTTTTTTCCCCATTTCATGACTAAAATGCAAAAAGAAACAAGGGAAAACCCCACACCCGTGTCCCCCAAAATGGCACAATATCCCCCTAGATGAGTTTTCAAATGGGGGGTTGTTAAAATTCCAAAATGGAGTGACTTTTTTTAAAATTTTTTTCTCCTGTTCTGGTTTTTGGGGACTTTGCAAATGCGACATGACACCCCCCAAAAATCCACTTTCCCAAAAAACCCTAATAGCGTTTGCCCCCATTTCCCCTTTACCCCTTCTATCCCCCAAAAACAGATTTTTACACTAAAATTTTATAGGTCCCTCCCTGAAATTGGAAGAAAATTGCATAACAAAAATTTAGCATTTTTTTTTTTCCCACGATTCCTTGAAAAAAATTAAAAACCACTTTTCGCAAAAAAATGCAGATTGTTGGAAAAAAAAAATTTGTTTTCAATTTTCACAAGCCAAAACAAAAAAAAAAATTTCTAAAACCAATCTTTTGGGGTCAATAAACCTCACTAAAAACCCCGGGTTTGTTCCTTAAAGGGGGTTAGTCCCAAGCATGGGGTCTTTTAAGGGGTGTTTTTTTTAAAATTTTTAGCACCTTAGGAGGGCCCGCAAACCTGAAATGGAACCTAAAAAAAATTCATATTAAAAATGGGACCCCAAAGTCCTAGGTGCTTCTCCTACCCCTGAGGTTTGGTGGTTGACCCAAATAGTGCACTAGGGCCGCATATGGGATATCTCTGAAACCGGCAGAATATGGGGATGCCTGTTGCATGGATTCAGTATATCTCTCAGCCTTTGGGAGCTTAAGGGGCCTTTTTATACGGAGGGGAACAAAAACGGCCCGGTTTTGGCCGGGGGTTTTTTGCTGGTTTTGTGGTTTGCCCCTCCCGGCCGGGGGGGGGGACGGTTTTTTCCTCCGCGTTTAGCAGAAACACCCCTCCCCCCTCCCCATTGAGATCACATTTCCCCGCCCGAAACGGCCCGGAAAGGTTTTGTCATGTTCAATTTTTTGGGGTGCCGGGTCCGTTTGGCGACAAAACCGCCGGGCGGAAAAAACCCGTCCCAGTGGGGGGCTGCTGAAAGGGTTTTTTTCCAAAAGGCACAATTTTTCCCAAATTTTTCGGGCCGGGTTTTTTTCCAGGCGGTTTTTGAAAAACTGAAAACCGGGCTAAAAAAACCGGGCCGAAAAACCGGCCAAAACCCGTGCAGGGGGGGACATCCCCCTAAGTAAAATTTTGTCATTTTTCCAAATCAATTTTTAATTTGCTTTCACCGGGTCCCCTCTACCTTTCCAGTAAATAATGAATAAAAGCTAAAAGGCTGCAAAAAAAGTGAAATTTTGAAATTTCACCCCCAACTTTGCAAAAATTTTCCCAAATGAAAATCCCTTAAGGGTTAAGAAACTTCTTAAACACTATTGTAAATCCCTTTAAAGGGAAAGTATTTTCTTTGTTTAAATCTTTTTAATGGGGGTATCAAAACTTGCAGGCAAAGCCACTTTCAGAAACTGGATGGTCCCTAAAAAATGAAATATTGCAAATTTCCCTTGAAAATGTGGAAAAGGGTTTGCAAAATTTCCCCAAAGGGCCCCCCAAATTGGGAAAAAAATTTAAAAAGGGACATTTATAAAAAAATTTGAAAAACCTAAAATAGCTTTATGGTAGTGCTAGTTATAGATTTATTTTTTGAGTGGAATAACCATCGTCTTCCCCGAAAAAATTTTTTTGAATTTTTAAAAATGAACAAATTTTAAAAATTTTTCACGATATTTTGATATTTTTTCAAAAATAAACAAGGGAACTTTTTGGCCCAAAAATTTTTTACTAATTTAAAAAAGCAAAATGTGCCCAAAAAGAAAAAAATTCTCAAATCACATGGACATATAAAAGTGTAAAAAAGGGTTATTCTCCAATAAGGAAAATTTATCCCAATTTTGGGGGCCGGGGGGGGGGGCGGGGGCGGGTTTGGGTGGGGATGGGCCCACCTTGGCCCCCGGCCCATAACTTGAAATTAAACCACGGCGCGCATACCCCGTGGTAATTCAACATGTCACTTATCCCCCCGGGCCCGGGTTTCGCCGAGCGGGGAGGGGAAAAAACGTAAATCCTTTGTTCTCTATGAAAAACTGTGGATTACCGTAATGACTTGGACGTATTACAGCTGTAATTTGCGCACTCCGGCGCGTAATTACGGACTGAAATACGTCCAATTTTAAGCCGTGTGAACATGGCCTAAGAGGTTAATTAATATATGAAATGAGTGCAGATCATTTTGTACAGATTTGTTTACTATTGATTTAAAAAATGAAAAAAAAACATGTGACCTCAATGTTGTTTGAATCATTTGTTCATTGGTGATGGACATGTACCTTAATTTGTGCAATATAATATACTCACATAATATAGGTTAATAAGTATGTCCTTTACTGAAACACCCTACCTGGCACAACTTTACTGCAGAAAGAAAGGTCTGAAACTATGTTCATATTTCTGCACCTAGCATAAGGACATACATATTCTAAGGCTTCAGCAGAAAATATATTTGGAGCTCTTCAACAATTCATCACTTTACAAAGTCTCCAATTTGTCACATGTCAAAAAGTCTTCTAAAATATGCACCGTGTTACTTCACATTTTACTGATTTATTATGAGAAAGTCTGTCAAAAAGCAATTTTTTTCCATCATTCTACAACAACTTTACTTGCATGGTAGTCTATCACTGTTTGCAAAGTAAATGTAAACTTTCCACAGATAAGGAATGAGTAATGGAATTTGTGCCAATGGCTTTACATTTTACTATAATTCAGATGCTAAGTTTAACCACAACCTTATAGCTTCAATTAGAAAAGTTTGCCTAACGACAATTTTTTTTCACACAGATGGTTTTACATGTAAAAATTTGTTCATAAAAATGCCAGTACAGTTTTTGATGTCGTTTCAGTTTTCTGAGCCTAAGTAAGCAGTGGATCCAACAGAAAGGAGAAGTTAAAGGCTTTCCTTTTATATAACATTCCCTTTGAATTTACTCTTAACTTTGGCTCAAAAAACAAAATAAAAAAATGCAACGAAAATGGCACTATTTTTATAAAACATTTCTGTATATTAAACCATCCTAACACTTCTTTTAATAAATTGCTGGTACAGATTAAAGAAAGAGATGTAATGCCGGGGTCGGTTCCAGATTTACTAAGGCCTTTGAGAGAACAAGAGGCATACACATCAGGATAATTCCACCTACAATCTTGCTGCAAATTAATAATGAACTGCCATTGCATGTGGCAATTCAATATGTGATTTTTTAAACATAGTCGAACACACTCCCTTAGCTATGTTAAGAACACTCATAGAAATAAATGGGGAACTGGACAAGCATAGCCATCCTCCCATTTTTTGGTTTGAACAAGATGACCACAAACACTGAAATAATGAGTTGGGACAAATGGAAAGAGTGACAAGAGACCATAGACTCTTAGGGTGACATGTATGATCGTGATTTGCGCCTGTTTTCAGGCGTATACTGCGCCTCACCGTGCCGGCTCCACTGTCGGACGCAGGAATGCGCTGTTAGGTGCAACCTTCGCCACTTTCGTATGCGCCTAACATCAAGGGTTGTGCAGTGGGCGTTCTGTGGGCGTTCTGGGGCGGGACGCACTAGATTCGAATACTCTGAGGCATTACAGCTCCGACAGGCAGACCTAATTCAATGTGGTCTACCTGAGTCGGAGGAGGCGCAGTGAAGCTAGAACTTATTGTAATGGGGCAATACAATACAGTTACAACAGTACAATAATAAAAATGAGTTGTCTATAAAATAATTAATGAATAAAGATAAATATCAAAGTTGTATAAAATCGATTTCAATGTATTGAAAAAGTTGATCATTTAAAATGAAAGGAAATATATATGAGATCTCAAAAGAAAGAAATATCAGCTAGAAAAGGTCTTAAAAATAAGGAGAAAATTAAACTAATTTTACATTAAATAAGCCAATGATGAAGTTGTACTGATGTTAATTTTTTGTCTTTTTTAATAGCAAAAATTTAAAATGTATTTTTGCTTCTTTCACCTTGTATTCTATTTAGTATATACAGCAGGAGCCAGCACAGCACAGGTATTGCTGGGACCTGTGGTCCTCCAAGCAGGATTTCTATGTTCCCAGGGCTTAGTTGGGGTCATATTAACGGATGTATTTACGTCCACAAATACATCACCAAATCAGGCTAAAATAATGCACAATTTAATTAGCATTGATACCAATGGAAAATCCGGATGCATTTGCGTACGTAAATACAGACGTGAGGCGCAGCTTTCACGAAAAATACCGTGAAAACGGGCGCCTCGACGCGCCAATCTTCATACATGTCGCCCTTAGTGCAGCAGAATTAATTTCATAGTCATTGTACAAATGCCAGCCTTCTGCAGAAAAAGACAGAGCTAACTCATAGGCTTATATCATCTAAGTGAAGAAGGATGGAAGAGATTCAGTGACAACAGCACAATACACATGGTTGAGCATTGCAGGTTTGTAATAGTTTGTAGTTAAATTTTTAGATGGTTCAATGGACATGGCACATTAAAGGGGTTGTCTGGTTCCTTTTAAAAAATTAATAGGAAGCTCCTGGTGGCCCAATAAAAAAAGCTTATTTTGACCACTCTTCTGTTTCCTTTCTGCTACTTCCAAATGGGGACTTCACTGCTGCAGCTGCTGATTCGAAGAGAAGACAAGAGAGACCCAGTGCTGGAATGGAGGAGCAGAGGAAGGTGAGTATAGGCTTTTTTATTGGGTCAACAGGAGCTTTCTATTATTTTTTCAGAGGAACTGGACAACCCCTTTAATACTTATCATTTGAAAACTTACATTGGAGAGTATTGACATTATGGGCCACATCTATGAACCTGTTTAGGTCTAAAACTCACTTTTTTGCCCATAGGTTACTATGGACAAAAGTCTGAGTTTTAGACCTAAACAGTTTCATACATGTGGCCCTATATCGTGATTACAAGTAAGATTTGACTGAGAAAATGATGATTTATATCAAAGTGTATATGTGGTTTTTCTTGAGTATAATGTATGCAAAACATTTCACTGTCACCAATTATTGGGGAAAGAAAGACATTTACTGATTGCAAATGCATATACAACCTGAATTGCACTAGCAGATAATATGTCTTATTTAGCTTTCACATTTACAGATTCCATTTACTATGTGTGTTTACTATGTCTATGACTAAGTCTTCCATCCATACAATATTTTTAATTGCAGCTTATAATCAGCATACTTGTCTAAACTACAAGACAGTTGTATTTTTTTTCTTCTGGTATTTTTTTTCTGACTCTGGACTAACTTTTAATTGATATTCTCTTGAGTATGGATGCATATCAGGTTATCTTGGGTCTGAGAAAAGAATGGATCCCACTAAATATTTCTGTAACACTGAAATCTAGAAGACCATCAATCTGAAAACTCAAAACGAGAACTTAAATTTGTCCTAAATGACAGATAACTGGCTAGTGATTAAATGTACATTTAAAGAGATATAAAATGCTGAGTGTAGTTAACAAATAAATACTACTTATGAGACTTTTTTTTAAAATTTATATCAGCAATACATTTTTTTAAGGTTTCAAAGAAATGCTTTTAAGCTGATGGTTTATTCTTAGAATTTATTATTTAAAATTTTCCCACACACTGAGTAACCAAGAATTTTATCATGGACCCAGTGTATTGTGAAACCAGTGAATTGTGGACAACAGATCTGTACTGATTGATTCCACAAAACTGTAACTCAAAAAGGGTAGTATTCCTCATTAAGGACAGACTCCATGGAGGTAAGTTAAAACTTTCAAGACATGAAAGCTCTGCTAAAATATTAACATATTCAAGAAAATCAAGATAAAAAATCTATAACTCCAGCACCATCTATTTAATGTAGCACTTCCAAAGTCACCTCCAATTCACCAAGCTTTGAAGCATGACTAAAGCTAAGCTTATTTGAACATATTTAAATTTTAGGGAAGCATTTATGACTTGAAAGTCTCCACACACCTTCAGGTTGTCTCTCCCTAATTTGGATCATCAACTATTTTGAGCTTTATCTAAAGCCGGCCTACACCCAGCTCTGTACTGAGGAGGGGCAAACAACCCAAAACAGGTGTCTATAGATGGGTAACTAGCTTGGTTTTAGTGTCCTAGTCACATTTTAAGTCTTAGTGAGTTGGATATGAACCACTACATCCAATGAGTGGTGCTGGAGTCCTGTTTTTTTATTTTTTTTCTATTGCTTTATCTCATGTGCAGTGTCAGACTGGGATGTCTAGGGCCACAGATGAAATTGATTCTTTAAACATTCTTTTATTAAAGAATTGAGCAGTTGACAAATAATACAAACTGAAAGATATCATAAAAACAATAGAAGAACATACTGTCACAAAAGGACAGGTAACTGAATAACCGATAATAACAATCGTGGATATTCGGACATAAACAAATAAATTTTGTTGAATAATAATAATAATAAACATGCTGTTATGAGATAGAACAAAAAGAATTATTGTACTACAGTAGATGCACAGTAACTAGAAGATAACCATAGATTCCAAAGAGATTTTCTCTTATTACAGACATAAGGAGGGTCAATTAACTTCATTTCACAGGCACAATTGAGATTAATTCTTCTGATAACCTCAATTATAGAGGGGGGCTTAGGTTCTTTCCAATTGAATGCAATAGCTGTTCTGGCTGCTATAAGAGTGTGAAAAAGAATTGTGCGGAGGGATGATGGGGAGTCACATAAACCAATATCTAAAACCGCAAGTTCAGGAGTCAAAGTAAAGGAGAGATTAGTAATTTCTGAGAGAAGATTAGAGACTGAATTCCAAAATTTTTGAATGACTGGACACCCCCACCAGACATGTAGCATGGTGCCTTGTTGACCGCACCTCTTCCAACATTGATCTGAGGATCCAGGGAACATCTTAGCTAACCTTGAGGGGGGTAAGTACCACCGTAGGTGGATCTTAATCATGGTTTCTTTATGGTTTATGCATCTCGATAAAGAGGAAGAGATAGTTTGTGCTTTTGTCCATTGATCCTTAGAGAATTGGGAGGATAACTCCTTTTCCCATTTCAACATAGTCGGGAACTTGGAGGTGGGCTCTTTGGCCAATATTGTGTGGTATGTTATAGAAAGGCCTTTTTCGAAGCCTTTTTTTGCAAAGAGAAAGTTGTGGAAATCAGGATGTGTGGGTGAGGTGTCTGGCCATTTTATAGTTTGGATCCAATGTCTTATTTGCAGGAACTGATAAAAAGTTGAGCGAGGCAGAGAATAAGAAGTAGAGATATGTGTAAATGAGAGGAGGTTTTCATCCTGAAACAGTTGGTCAATTGTGAGGATGCCATGCTTCTGCCATTATTTAAATGTTAAGGGTATCATTCCAGCATTTTAAGAGATTTAAGGATATCTCCCTTACGAAGGATGATCCCAAATTTTTAGGTATGATGTAAGTAGACCAAAGTTTAAGTAAGTCTGTTATTGACCTAAGTGAAGAGGTTGGCAAAGGGGCACCAAGTAATGAGGATTTAAGATGGTACTCTAGGGGATAGGGTGTAAATGAATGAGATTCTATTTGAGACCACATGTTAGAATCAGATTGGCGCCATAAGTGAAAGGCTTGCTCAAGCAAAATAGCCACGTTGTAAGCAAGAAAATTTGGGGCTGCTATTCCTCCATCCTTATTGCTGAGGAACAAGAGGTCTCGTTTGACTCGGGGCTTTTTCCCACACCAAATAAAGGTAGAGAAAAGCTTTTGGAATTTAAGATTCATTGCGGTAGGTATAAGATAGGGAATTGCTCTGCAGATGTATATGTATTTCGGTAGCAATGACATTTTAAACACATGAATTCTTGCTATCCAAGATAGGTTAAGGGTTGCTAACCGTTTGATTTCGACTTCTAAAAGGTGAAATTAATTCTATGGGCCCCTTAGATGAGCTGTTTCTGGGCCCACCAGTGAAGATTATTTTAGGGGCCCACCCTACAGCTACTGTAAATGACTGTATATGTCTCCTATACTCTGCCTCTTTCTTTTTGCCTGTCTTGCTATACTTTTTTGCTTCTTCTGAGGATGAATATGCAGATAAAAAACTACTCCAGATCTACCATGCTCAGGGGCCTTCTGGGAGTTTCCCCTATTCCCCTCTGGACCAGTCTGAGCCTTCTCATGTGAATATACAAAATTGTACAATTCATATCAAGACATTTCATGAAATTCACCTATTTACAGGATTTACAGTATTATTTAATATTTCAACTCCACACCTACCGGAAAATCTTGCAATGAAAAGCATTCCAAAATGACTATAAATACTGTAGTATATTCTGCTGTATAACATCAAGATAACTTTACATTAAAGAGACAAATTATTATGCAACTTTTTTTCTTAATATTTTACAACTAATTCAGGATGTATGAAATAGTAATGTGGGTGGTAGGTGGGTTCCAGACATCTGTAATTCTCCTACTCCTCTGCACTGGTGAAAAGAGAAAAACTGGCTGACAATTTAAATACTAGAATTATTGTAAAAGTCAACGCATTGCATTGTATTGTTAACACTATATTTATGCAGTAGATAAACAAAAGCAATTGGCTCTTTGGGACCCAGCCATGTAGTGGTTATAGTTTGTATTTTAACCCTCTCTATGTAGACGATTTAAACATGTTTTCACAATATTTTGTCTACAATATCTGTGTTCAGAATGAGAATAATTTATATTTTATCTAAATATTAATATGCTTTGTTGTTAAAGTCCCTCATGACAGCTGCATACATATCCATAATAATCTACTTTGAAAGCAGCTACACAGTAAAATGAAAGCAATTAAATCAGTCTTTAATTTATTATAATTGCAATTAAATAGTATTTAAAACATAAGAAGCTACATACTATTTGTTTTTGGGGACTGATAGCTCTACCTTTCCACAGGTAAGACATTTATAAGAGTTCTAGATGTTGTGAGCTGAAAGGAACAACAAATAAATACAATTTGAAGATGTTTATAAAATTCATTAACAAGTAAAGAAAATGTTGATATTTTTAAAAGCAAAATGAACCTGTTAACTAACAAAATTACACTGACCAACTCTGTTAGCATAATTAAAAAAAAATGGAAAACATTTTGTAATAGGACAAAATTGTTTATAATAGTATTGTGCTTTAAATTCATGATACAGTTAAATTTGATCTGAATTTTAGCAATTCAGTTCAGCTATAATTATCAAAATTCAGCGAAAAAAAATAAATCAACCCTAACCCTCGAAATTGACTCGTACTTCAAACCTAACCCTAGGGAACCTCTGTGGACAACCCAGGTTTAGATTAGGGTTGGTGTTAGTCCAACCCTAAACCAAAATACAACCTTAACCATAGAATTAGGATAAAGGCAAAGGTTGGAGATAAAATCAGGGTTGGACTAACTCTAATCCTTGGGTTTTCAAGATGTTGCCCAGATATTGCACATATGTGGCCCAGATGTGTGGTGGTGTTCCTGTGAAATTAGAGGCATTTGGCTGCTGTACATACAGTAATTTCTAGAAGCCTGAAAATTTTCAAACACAAAAAATTACAGCAGTACCCAGTTGGCACTAAATCCAATACAGACAATGAATTTATGAAACATTTAAATTGCATTATTGCTTTAATTTTTATGTATACATATTCCACCTTAAGATAACCTCCTCAGATGGGCCACAAAGCCTACATACATTCACCCTGAATATAACTAACTTTATGCAAATGGAAGGAGTGCAGAGAGACTTTACTGGGATGTCCTGAACGCCAATTTTTTTCCTCAAATTTGACTGAACTGCTTTTAAATTGAATAGAAACGTATTTTAGCAACGCTGTTCATAAGGCTCAACACAGCTGTTATCCCATTAAAAATGGTGTAATTCACAATATATGTTCAAATTAACTGTAACATATTGTGTAGTAGACCTTTAACCTGGTCTGACTGTTCTAACTATTCTGCGCCAAAGCTTTGGCGTCAAAGAATCATAAATGTGTCTACTTCTACTAATCTAATGCGCCACATCCCCAGAACACCCCAAAACTTTGGCACACTAAAAAGTGTCTTTGGCACGGTACCGAGGCACTTATAGCACCAAAGTTTGGAGTATGCCTGTTCATACATGAATAGAACTGGTCTACTACAGCATTATGAGGCCAGAATTCTGGCACAGCCCCGTTCATACATGTCGCCCTTACCTGCTAAATGTTTAGTATTAGTATATTGAATTGTAAGTTTTATGTGTGATTTCGCTCATTGCCTTAAACTGCTTTAAAAGGGTTGTCCCATCTAGCTGTTTTCACATCAGACTCATACATCTTGTGCAGGCTGTGGGCAGTTCTATAGCAGTGATGGACATTTCAGCTCTGCTAGCTCCTATTCCTACAGGGACATTACTGATGGAGAAGTTGTAAGAAACAATGACACTGTCCAGGCAGGATGTTTGGCTATAAATGTGAACTAGTAGAGCTGTACTTGTCAAGAGAGGAAGCTTCTAATGAGAGAGCAAAACTTACATGCTGTCAAGTCACAATGTTAGCTGCTGAGTGACTCTTTGTCTGTTGACTTTTATCTTTGGTGTAATTACAAATGTTTGTGCTCTGCAGACTTGTCAGGTTGATACATGGCTCTTCTTATGTCAGTAACTCTAAGGCTATGTTCACACGGCTTAAAGTGAGACGTATCTTGCCCCGTATTTCGCGCTGTAATGCACTAAATACGGGGCGAGATACGTCCCAGTCATTATGGTAATCCACAGTTCTCATAGAGAACTATGGATTACGTCTCCTCTCCCCGCTATGACAATACGCAGAGTGGAGAGAGAAGTGGCATGTCAATTATTCACGGCTTCCACCCGCTCCTGAGCACATGTTGTATTTGTGGGCGAAATACGTTCCCGCAATTACACCGTGTGAACATAGCCTAAGGGTTCAAGTTTTTCTTAGTAGAAAGATCAGATTAGAGATTAAAAAGCGAGGTCCATCGTGCTGATAAGACACAGCAGGGATTTACATAATCAGCTTGGTCTCTGTTAGAGCAGATATAGGTGGCCATTAACCTAGGGAAGCTTGTGTAAACAATCAGGAGATAAAAACTGCTCTAACTCGGAAATAAAAATTAGAACAGAAATGTATTTGATAATAGTTTTTATTTATCTTCACCTACATGTTTAATACTAATCAATGAGATAAGATTTGCTCTTTAATGCCAAATGAGAAATTTAGAGGTAAAATGTATTAAACTGGTTTCAAAAACTGTCAGCCATGTGAAAATTCATAGTAAATATAGAAATAAATGATGCAAGCACACAGAAGAAAAACTTGTCTGCTGCTATCTTACATGCTTATGTCTTGTAGACACCATGCAGAGAACACAGTTGGTAATTTCTTCTGGATTCTTACATTTTTGCTGGAATATGGCTGAGAGGCAATATCTTAGCTTCTCTTGTTTCATTCTCTTCCATTATTACAAACGGCACAGTAAGGAAATTCTCCTACTGTAGTCAGTTGCCTTGCAGCCAAAGTTGTCTGATCTAAAGTTTGTGAAAAGCTCTGGGAATAGATAGTCTCCAGGGACAAATATAGAAGAATGATGGTAATAACTAATATCAGAATTCTAGAAATCACATGATTGCAATACACTGAAAATGCCAAGACACGTAACGAAAAGACTAGAAATTGTAGACATTGTTGGTCACATGTATGAAAACTGTCTAGGTCTAAAATTCACTTTTTTGCCCATAGCAACCAATCAGAGTGCCCTCTTCATTTCATATAGTGCTCTGGAAAAATGAGAGGGGCGCTCTGATTGATTGCTATGGGCAACAAAGTGAATTTTAGACCTAGACAGTTTTCATACATCTGGCGCTGTATGTTCACATGTAGCAGATCTGTGGTTGAAATATTTCTAATCTGGATTGTTTCTGTGCATGTTCATATATTTTTACAAATTACATTCAAGCAGGAGCAGGCAAAAATTTCTGGCACATGTAGACATACCCATGTTTATGGGTATATACACATACCCATAGACATGCTGTATTATGACTTGTGCCAAGGACAGGATCAAGTCCTGTCATTGGCACTAAACCACAAAGCCGCAAAACTGATGGAGCATCAGCAAGGGGCATTCAGCTTCATGTGCATGAGATATGCATTAACCTACTTCTTAATCATTTCAGCTATCTGCTTGTGCTTCACTGTTTTGTGTAGGAGCTGTGATTCACCAATTGACACTGCAGTCTAATGTTAATGAGCACTCTTCCTTCTATACAACAGAACAAGTGGGCATGTTTAGTTCTTTGTTATTAAACCAAACACTTGTCAAAATAAGAATTTTAGTTTGGTGTAAAAATGTCTTCAAATATCCCAAATGCAAGTATGCATACATGATGCAAAGAAAGAAATAGGAGGAATAGTGTACCATGGCATAAAATAACAAAAGAAGGTATACACACCTTTGTACTCATTGCTGATCCAGGCTTGAAGCTGCCAACAGTGTCTCCTTTGTTTGCTTCCTGCAGTTCCAGTCAGCAGGTGTCCAATGAAACCAATTACTGGTGTCAGTGGTCACATGTTATTTCATATACAGTATATCACTAGTCATGTACCATTTATTTCCTAGGAGTCAATGGTAATTGAATGGCAGTGTTGGCTGCAAGGGTCATGTGTCATCTAAGGGTATGTTCACACGGCATGTTGGATCCGTTTTTCATTACATGAAAAACACATTGAAAACTGCATCCAAAAAACTTATCCAAAAACACATCTGCATATGCGTTTTTGGATACGTTTTGAATCCGTTTTTGGATGTGTTTTTCGGATCTGTTTTTCAATGTATTTTCTTTCAAATCACAGAGTATCCAAAATGTACCCAACACGTACCCAAAAGTGTGTTGCGTTTTTGTACCCATTTTTCAGGCTCCAAAAACGCACTCCATTGTTTCCTATGAGGATTTCCCTTGCATAAAACGCAAGTATGACAATTATTTAAATGGATCCGAAAAATGCTTCAAAAAGACGCATTGGTGATCACTCGTCTGAACGGCGATGTGCGTTTTACATTGAAACTAATGTAAATCACACTGTACATGGTTAGATATGTTTTTTTGAGTCTGTTTTGGGTCCAAAAATCTGAAAAATGCCATGTGAACATACACTTAAACTGCTGGAAGTAAACTAGAATCAGAGGCACTGTTGACAGTTTTAGAGCTGAAACAGCAACGGGTACAAAGGTGAGTATTTTTAATTTTTTTTATTTTGTACAGTTGTAGACCATTTTTTTTTTCAGACAATCCCCTTAAATATCTGATGATACAAATTCTTTGTAAAGAGACAAAATCCTGATCATCACAGTCACCAACAAGATGTCACTTAAAATTAAATTATATTTCCCTAGCAACTTTTGTACAGAAGACAGTATGAGGCATGATGTTAGCTTAGATGCAGGCCTGGTTCTCAATTAGGAAGTGTCATATTAATCAGTGTATAGAATCACTCTGCTGAGAGTTGTTTGGAAAGGTAAATTACATAATAAAAATGTAAATAATTTTAAAGTGTATCTTACATTCTATGTTCAAATAAAGCCAATGTGAAAACTGCACATATTTTATTGTTAATTGGTTTGGTTTGCCATGTAGCAACTAGCTACTGTATCTGTGAACTTAGCTACTTGTGAACTTGAACTGAACCACTTCAAAAAGATGAATCAGTAATCCGGAATCCTGCTCCTTTCCTGCTTCCATCCATTCAGCAGGGAGAGCTCTGCTTATAAACTTTAGGCTTGTATCCGGAAAGCGTAGGTTTACACTGTTCAACCTAGAAACCCTAGCCAATATGTGTGAAAATTGACTATGGACTCCAAGGGCGACATGTATGAACGGGGCTGCACCAGAATTGTTGCCCTCAAAAAGCTGTCGTAGACCAGTTCTATAGATGTATGGACAGGCGTACTCCAAACTTTTGGGGCATTCTGGGGGCATCGCACCACATTAGTAGAATTAGACACATTCATGACTCTTTGACGCCAAAACAGTTAGAACAGCCAGAGCAGGTTAAAGGTGGTCTGCCTGAGCCAGACTTATCATATTGGCACTACAATGCGCCTGTATGTATGAACTGCAGAAGAACAGGGTCATACATTCTGGTGCATTCTACACTACCTTAAAGTGATTTAGAACTGGTCTATCAGCGCCAGAATTCATACATGTCGCCCCAAGACTCTAAACCTGTAAGACTACACATACTGAAGGCAACAGGGCAAACACATGGCCAAAGGTAATGAATAATAGTATCTCAATAATGATAATAGATGGAAAATATGCTTAGAATCATGATAGAAAACAAAATACACAAACTTGTATAACTTTACAGGTATACTGTTAATGTATGTAGGCACACAATGGGGAAGAGTTCTGAAAATGTCTAAAAGAAAAACGTCTTTGGTGCCTATAACCACCAGTCACAGCCTTCATTTGGTATTCTGCTCTTGACAAATGAAAGCTGTGCTGTGATTGGTTTTTCTTGTAGACGATTTCATAAATATGCCACCATTTTTTATTATATCTAGCAATGACTGCATAGCACATACCAGCTAATGAGTCTGAATACTGTGCATTATATTTGCCAAAGATGTTAGTACATGAGATATATCTGTTCCTTTGCAATTTTCACACTGCAATAGGAACTTTAACCTTGTTACATTTTATACCTCTGGGAAGTTATTATTATTCTTATTTTTCCCTTGACAGCCCTCAAAGACAGTTAACTGCCACTTCTGCTCCATCTGTGCAGTCTCACAGCAGATCCAAGTATGTGAAAAGAAGCTGAACAAGGACAGTGAAAGTGGTATAAACAATCAATGCACATAAATGATGACTCTAATTTCCAACGTGGAAGGAAATCAACATACAGCTATGGGCTATGGGAGAATGTATAAGATTCACTGTACATTAGATCTATCTGTCCAATATATTTTTCTATTTGCTATACACATGAAAATCAATGTACACTGTAAAGTTGCATTTTTTCAACTTGCTGACCCTAGTCCAGTCAACTTTACTCCCTTAGTGAATAGCTTCTAAACAAGATGCAGACATACCACTGGTGCAACCTGTGCATAGGAGCCAAATAGGTAAAGGGGCTCATTGCCACCTCAAAGTCAGCAATTAGCCCCCTTCTATCTATAGAATTGCATGTAAGAGCATCTTACTCTGATGGTCATTTTTGTTAGAGAAATTTAAGAAGTTACTCTCTGAAAAACTATTGGACTGCAAAGCACCCATATTGTGTTCCTGCATAGGGGCCACCTTCTAACTGTTTCTGCCCATGCTCCTTGCTAAACATGGCATAACATTCAACTCCATTCAATGCTGACGATTTTGCCAGCTGAACCAGGATGGGGCAGATTTTTTTCCAAGCTCTGTTTCGCGATCACAGTACATTTATATTTAGGATGTTTTATGTGTATGTTTAACCTAGAAAATATCTTTTAAAAACCTTGATTAAACATTTAATTTGCCATGCTCTATATTATCTATAACATAAGAACTCAACATTATCTTTATAAATTGGGTTACTTTAAGGATTAGTAGAATGATTTCCAAATGGAAACTAGCAAACAGTTGTATATTTTAATCTCTGTTTGATCCATTAGTCATGACTAGATGTCTTTTTTACTTCTTGTGAACGTGTTTTAATGTTTTTTTAATAAAATTTTTTGAAAAATTTTTAATACACGGAGCTGGAGACTATAGTTGATTTGGACAGACTTGTTGATGTTAGCCCAGTCATCCACTGGGCGTCTCCGTGCTCCAGCATGGATCACACCCAAAGCTACACATGTTGGTGGACAAGAATATTGGAGAGGTAGTGAGTGAAAAGTGCTTGTGTTTGAACATGATCCAATACATACATATCTCCCAAAAATTGCACCCCAAAAAGCACGGCAACCTAAACCATACTGTGATCAATAGAAGTATATGCCCATATTTCATGTAAAACGCTGTTTCCTTCACTAAGTGGTTGTCCAGTTTGTTTTTTTTATTGAAAAAAAATACTAATATTGGGATAGAGCTGCATTAATAAGATAAAGTATACCCATACATACCTCCCCACTCAGCTGCATTCTAGCAATGATGCCACACATAAAATTAAATGTTTGTCCTATATGTACACTATTTTAACATAATTTTACTTTTTTTAAAACTTTTACTATTTTTCATCATTAATTAGGTTATATGAAAAAATAGTAAAAGTAAGTAAAATGAAGTTAAAATAGTGTATAGATTTCCTCATTATACGGAACATACATTTCATCCGTATGTTCCATCCCTTCACCTACTCCACAACCTACAAAAACCCTATACGATGTACCAAATATGTAATTTTTTTTAATTCATCAGTCCATAAGACCTTCTTCTACTCTTCAGTACTACCAGTAATACACTGGAGGTGCTGGTTGGCACAGGCAAGTCTATTTTTATTTTGAAATCTTACCAGTGTGTTTCTTACTGTCACAATGCAAGCCACAGCCCCCGCTCAGGACTGCAGGTGTGTTCATGTCTACGTTGCCTGCCCAGACCACCCTGCCAGCATCTACTCACCTCTCAGCGCTTCTGCTCTTCTCCTGTCTCCTGCTTGTGACTGGAGCACATGTCAGCTCTACTAGATTTAATAGGACAGTTCCTTATTACTGGGCCAATGGCAAAAAACCTCTGGGGACTTAACGAACTTCCTGCTTGTGCGCAGTGTCAGTTTATTGATGTATTGTTGTTCTTACATTGATCCTGACCTCTACGTTACTGTACGTTTGCGGTCACCTGGTTCCACTGACCTTCTGCTGTTACCTGCCGCCACAACAGCCTCCCACCTTCCTGCGACCTGCCACCTCTGTCTGTTCCCGCTTCTCTAGGCTTATACATCAAATCCATTACTCCATTACTCCATTACTCAACAGCGACATCTTCTTAACAAAATGCAAACAGGAAAGACTCATCCCAAAAGGCTTCACTCTGCATAACCCAACCCGGCACACCTACAACAGCCGATATGCAGAACAACTATGTATTCGAACATCTGAAAAGCTGCGAAACTACATGCTAAAAATTTCCTATAACAACAGGAGAAAAACACAGGAGGAATACAGGCCCTAAAGACATCACTGGAGAATGACACAGAGGAGATGAAGGGCCAAAAACTCCACACATACTACCGGAAACTGCAGGACATGCTTATCAACAACAAGAAGAAAAAGCTCCAGAGACTGAACAAAAAAGGGCCCTACTACTACAACCAAAAACACCCAGCCCAGCTCAGCAGACCTGTGTGGTGAACCTTTCCTCCTATAGCCAAATAAGCACGAAATGTCAGCTCTCCCAAAGGTCTCTCCTTCTGCCCCCAGCACTCACTGACCATGTCAAACTCTGCAATGACATCGAGGAGTTTTTCAGAAAAATGAATTGAGGAATACTTACTAGGGAAAAATACCTTCCATACAGCAGCGACTCTGAGAGAACAGCCCATAAGGAACCCACCAAAAAATCAACCTGACCCCACAGCCTGGAACTAATGCAGCACTGGATAGATAACATTGACTTTTTTCAGAAGCAAGATAAAATCTGAGATCTTGGGAAAGTAAAGAAACAGGTCCACAATCTAACCCTGCAGGAACAGAAGGCCATCACCTCACTGAAAGAAAATAAAGGGACATAATAATAAAACCAGCTGAAAAAGGGGGGGGGCGCAATAGTAATGATAAAACACCCTGACTATATCCGGAAGCAAACGGGCAGCTTTCCAACCCTGCCCATTACTCCAAACTTAACAGTGATCCCACAGAGGACTTTATAAAACAGCTAAAAATATGATCAAGAAGTTTCCAACTCAGGTCCAAGCCAGGTAGAGGGGCTCATCCCAGCGGATCCCAGGCCGGGCTGCTTCTTACATGCTCCCCAAGATCCACAAAAAGCAACCCTGGGAGGCCTATCATTTCTGGTTTTGGGGACTCTGACAGAGAATATCTCAGGTTGGGTGGAAAATCTCCTAAAACCCTGGTCAGAGATACTCCAAGCTACATCCAGGACACCACGATCTTTTTAACAAACTCAATGCCCTGGGTCCACTTCCTGAGGGCACCATTTTGGCAACCATGGAATGTAGAATCGTTGTATACAAACATTCCCCACAAGGATGGAGTTTGCAGCATGTCGGCCCACACCTGGAGAAACTAAACCTCCCAACAAAACCAATAACACAGCTCATACAGTTCATACTCAGTCCACAACTATTTTTAAATTTGGAGAGGAACCTATATCTACAGCGAAGGGAACTTCAATGGGGTCCCAGATGTGCGCCCCAGTATGCAAACCTCTTTATGGCTAACTGGAAGGAGCGTATCTATCCACATGACCACCAAACCCATGATGTACCTCCGTTTTACATCGATGAAAATCATTGTCATCTGGACTGCGGGCGAGGAGGCCCTAATTCAATTCCATAATGACTTCCATAACTTCCAGCCCACCATCAACCTCAAGCTTACCGATTCAGAGAGCAAAGTCCACTTTCTGGATAAGACAATACACATCAAAGAACACCGCTACTCACATCAGTGTACCACAAACCCACAGGCAGAACGGCCTACCTAGGAATGACAGCTTCCACCCCAAGCACACAAAGCAATCCATTTTCTACAGCCGGCTAAAACGGTACAATCGTAATTTGCTCCAACAAGACAGACCTGGACAAACACCTCCTGGATCTGAGGACAAAATTTCTCCAATTGGGATACAAACCAAAAGTGACGGACAATCAAAACAGCAAAGAAGCCGCAATTAACAGAGACAGTCTGCTCACGTACAAAGAGACCCAGAAGGAAGAACGAGTGCCCCTAGTTGTAACCTACAACCCACAGCTGGAGATCCTACGAAAGTTTGCCAAGGAACTTCAACCTGTGCTACATAGAGACAACAACTCAAAGAAAATAATTTCCCCTTTCCCCCCCCTCCTCTCCCTTTCGGCAACCACCAAACCTGCGGCGTTATTATTGGGCCGAGCGCCTGAAGGCCCCAACTGAAAATGGCACCTCACCCTGCCTGCCAAAACAGGGGCAAGACCTGCAGGCACATCCACACTGCTGACAGTGTACCTGTCCCACAATCCCAGCAGGTGCACAAAATAAGGGGACATTTTCCTGCAGGTCTAGCAATGTGGTGTATCGATTATGTTGTGCGCAATGCCCGACCACAGGCCTTTATGTGGGGGAAACAGGACAGAGACTCAGCCAGCGCATGAACTCCCACAGATTCACTATTAATAACAGTAAAACGACTTCCAGTGGCACAACACTTCTCCAGAGAGGACCACTGTATTGAAGATCTGAAGATTGTTTGGGTTTTAATGGGACAAATTTTAAGACGCAGAGGGAGAGAAAGGAATGGGAATTTTTAAAATTAATGCAAAAATTTCAGACTCTGCAAAATGGGTTAAATATCCATGGGTAGTTTTAATGTCAAACTATATGTGAACTGTGATGGCCACAAATTAAAACGTGATGGCTGTGAGATAAGGCGGCAGATTTACTGACCCCTCTGTCATGCCTCACAAGTTTTCCAGATAGTTAATTGTTTGACCTGTTGTAAATACTTTGTTTGCTTATATTGCCCTTTTGTTATGTTTAAGAATTCTAAGATCCTTTGAAGGTCCATGTCTGTGTGTAAAAAAAAGCCTGGGGAATTTTCAATTTCTTGTATATCATCATGTCTGAAGACGGGAGCTAGTTCTCTCGAAAGCTCACCATCAATATACTCAGTTAGCCTCTAAAAGGTATCGCCTGATTTCTTCACTCTTCTACTACTGTCTATGGCTAACACGGTACAACATTATATCTACTATTAAGTAGGGTATAATTATTTTATGTTATGCTGTAGCACTTTAAGATATTGAATCCTGTGGCTAGTGTCAAGTGTTTCATGCAGGTTGTAATCTGTTAGGGTTGGCTGGAGCATGAGTTAGTAACACTTATATTCAATATTGTTGGCTCTTAGGTTTTGGGGGATTACTTTCTTCTCGTTTGATAAGTATGTGTCGAATGTATTCAGTTTACTTGTTACTGCACAACAAGAGTCATGGTCACAAATGGTTTACACTTGATGCGCTAGCTCATCCAGTGGCCCAGGCAGCTGTTTTCACATTTAACTACTTGACCAAAGCACAGATCATGATGTGATGAAGATGGGATTCCGATGGACTGCATTTTAATCTTCATTTGTTTGTTTATTATACTACTGTGGTACTGGGTGACACTCATCTCTGTGTCTACATGGTACAAATATGATGTCGAATCTCTATCGCAAATCTGTAGCTTTGAGTAAAAGCCTATTAAACACTTTTTATGCTTACTCTTACACTAGACATATGGAGTCTCAAAAATGTATGCTCAATGGGATAACTAAAATCCACGTGATTGCAAATAGGACTGCGACTGTTTCTTTTTTTTTATTTCACTGATATTGGGTATTATTTACTGATGGATTAAACAAGCTTACTGAAAAAAGTGCACCTTCTACTATATGTTGACTTTTTAATGATATTTTATGCTTTTCTAAACTGTAGAAATAAAAAAATATGAGCAAACATACATCTATGGTGCAAAAGCAATTTAAAGTATTACAGTTTTTTTCTCCTTGTAACCAATAGCAGCAATTAGTAATGTCTGTGTTTAAAATCTACACAAAGCAACACTAAATGTGAATAATAAATAAAACCTACCAGTAAATCTTACCAGTCTCCCTTTTTTGTTTTGATAAAATACAAAAATAACATTCTTTTATGTGTTTTCCAAGAAGCATAAAGTATTGTCCTGCAGTAAAAGGTGGTGATGCAAGCTAATCTTTAATCAAGCTACTCCCTTGCCAAAATGGTGGGCTTATGATGAAAATAGTACTTGTTTTCCACATTGCCATAACATTTTATGCCACAGACTAACCACTTATGTTTTTTATTTTAACTGTAAAATAAAACATTTGCATGCTGAAGCTTGTGTTCTGTGATCCCCATCCATTAAAAATTCTACACAAGAGCTTGTTAAGTAGTGAAGCCAAAAATATTTTAATGATGCAAACCTATACAGAGTGTGACTGGGTTGCCCAAGGCCCTCCAGAGAAGTTTATTTTAGGGGCCCACTGTGCCTCTCTGCCTCCGCCACCTGTACAGTGTCCCGTCCAATCTCGCTTAGACTTATACAGACTGGTGTGATAACATCATCACACTAACCTGTAATCAAGATGGGGTGTTGGGGATTCTGAGTCTCCCTCAACTTATTGCAGCAAAACACTGGGTAGTAAACATAAAGGGCCACATGTATGAATCCCGCCGGGTCGAGGCGCCGTTTTCCGCCAGTTTTCCGGCGGAATCTGCGCCTCATTTATGTCGCGGCCGGGCGGCGCTCATACATATCATGTAAAGTCCGCCGCGCCTCGCCAGCGTATGAGGCGAAGTGCGGGGACATGGGCGCTGTGGGGCGCTGCGCCTATGCTTCGCCGTCCGAGGAAGTGCACTCATACATGCAGGTAAAAGTCCGCCTCGCCTCGCCAGTGTGTGGGGTGCAGTGCGGGACTTAGGCGCCGTGCGGGACAGCGCCGAGAATCTGTTCCGATGCGAGACAGGCTGGAGCGGCGAGAAATCATTCCAGATGTCGGTGCGGAGTATGAAGCAAAAATCGCCTTTATAAAGGCGTTCTACATTTTTTGGTTCTAAATCCTCCGTCCGAGGCGAAGTGAAGCAGGATCCGAACATGCGAGGAAGCGGATCGAAGATCGCGACAGAAGTCTCGGCGCTCCGCTCCCTGCAGCAGGAGTATGATTCCGAAAAATCGCCTTTATAAAGGCGGAAAACAGTGTCAGAAAGGAGCTGAATGTACAAAATACACTTCTTAAAAAATAAAATCACTTCCCAAACTCGAGAACGTGCACAATATCAAGAAATATGATCTTGGAACTTGCCGGGAAATACAGTAATTCCCATCCTGAAACCTATACTCAGTGGTCGGCATAAACCGGACAATCAGAATCGGAGCGACAGTGAACCATTAAAAGCTATGGGGAAGAATTGACCAATCAAAATCCCCGGCGGGATAATTCAAAATACAGTAAAAATGCTGAAAAGAGCTGATTGGCTGAGATAACGGGGCTTGGCTAGCTCAGCCAATCAAATAGGAGCGACAAAGTCCCATTCTAGGCTATGGAGAAGTTTAGACCAATCAGAATACGAGCGACAAAGTCCCATTCTAGCCTATGGGGAAGTTTACACCAATCAGAATCCAGGGCGGGATAATTCAAAATACAGTAAAAATGCTGAAAAGAGCTGATTGGCTGAGCAGGCGGGGTCTCGGCTAGCTCAGCCAATCAGAGCGCGAGCTACTTCTCCCATTATACTCTATGGAGAGATGAGCGCACTTAAATCACGGCGCTCAGCGCCGCGCGGCATAAAGTATTAATCACCAAATTATTTTTATACACTGTAAAACATTCTCAGATAAAGACCAGAACACTTCTTGAAAAATAAAGCAGTTAAAAACCCGAACAAAACGTTCGTCGCCGAGACCGGCGCTACATAGGGAATTGCCATAGAGAGAATTGCCGGGAAAGACAGTAATTCAAATTGTTTAAGCTATTCTCATTGGTCGGCATAAACCAGCCAATCAGAATAGGAGCGACAATGTCCCATTATAACCTATGGAGGAGAATTTACCAATCAGAATAGGAGTGACAAAGCCCCATTCTAGCCTATGGAGAAAAATGGACCAATCATATTCAAAGGCGGGACAGTTCAAAATACAGTAAAAAGGCAGAAACAAGCTGATTGGTTGAAGCAGCGGGGGCTCGTCCAGCTTAGCCAATCAGAGCGCGAGCTACTTTCTCATAGAGTTCTATGGGGAAAAGACATTCTGAGCGCGCTCTGTGATTGGCTAATTTCAAAGAGCCGCCGTAATTTGGACCAATTGGAGAGCGAGCGACGCTCCTATGGGTTTTGTAATGCAATCTGAAATCAAGCTGTATATGGCCGAAATCACATTATAACACTACACAAGTTGTCACGATGTGTATATAAAAGGAATCCTAAAATGTGGTGGCATAACGAAAAAAAAATATTAATTCCCTAAAATCATGTTTATTTCTTTATTTTCGTTAGCCAAGGATCAATAGTATGGGTGCATCGAAAATAAAGAAAAAAACATGATTTTAGGGAATTAATATTTTTTTTCGTTAGCCACCTATTAGGATTCCTTTTATATACACATCGTGACAACTTGTGTAGTGTTATAATGTGATTTCGGCCATATACAGCTTGATTTCAGATTGCAATACAAAACCCATAGGAGCGTCGCTCGCTCTCCAATTGGGCCAAATTACGGCGGCTCTTTGAAATTAGCCAATCACAGAGCGCGCTCAGAATGTCTTTTCCCCATAGAACTCTATGAGAAAGTAGCTCGTGCTCTGATTGGCTAAGCTGGACGAGCCCCCGCTGCTTCAACAGCTAGTTTCTGCCTTTTTACTGTATTTTGAACTGTCCCGCCTTTGAATATGATTGGTCCATTTTTCTCCATAGGCTAGAATGGGGCTTTGTCGCTCCTATTCTGATTGGTCAATTCTCCTCCATAGGTTATAATGGGACATTGTCGCTCCTATTCTGATTGGCTGGTTTATGCCGACCAATGAGAATAGCTTAAACAATTTGAATTACTGTCTTTCCCGGCAATTCTCTCTATGGCAATTCCCTATGTAGCGCCGGTCTCGGCGACGAACGCGTTGTTCGGGTTTTTAACTGCTTTATTTTTCAAGAAGTGTTCTGGTCTTTATCTGAGAATGTTTTACACTGTATAAAAATAATTTGGTGATTAATACTTTATGCCGCGCGGCGCTGAGCGCCGTGATTTGAGTGCGCTCATCTCTCCATAGAGTATAATGGGAGAAGTAGCTCGCGCTCTGATTGGCTGAGCTAGCCGAGACCCCGCTAGCTCAGCCAATCAGCTCTTTTCAGCATTTTTACTGTATTTTGAATTATCCCGCCCTGGATTCTGATTGGTGTAAACTTCCCCATAGGCTAGAATGGGACTTTGTCGCTCGTATTCTGATTGGTCTAAACTTCTCCATAGGCTAGAATGGGACTTTGTCGCTCGTATTCTGATTGGTCTAAACTTCTCCATAGCCTAGAATGGACTTTGTTGCTCCTATTCTGATTGGCTGAGATAGCCAAGCCCCCGTTATCTCAGCCAATCAGCTGTTTTTAGCATTTTTACTGTATTTTGAATTATCCCGCCCTGGATTCTGATTGGTCTACACTTCTCCATAGCCTAGAATGGGACTTTGTCGCTCCTATTCTGATTGGCTGAGCTAGCCGAGACCCCGCTAGCTCAGCCAATCAGCTCTTTCAGCATTTTTACTGTATTTTGAATTGTCCCGCGAGGATTTTGATTGGTCAATTCTTCCCCATAGCTTTTAATGGTTCACTGTCGCTCCGATTCTGATTGGCCGGTTTCTGCCGACCAATGAGAATAGGTTTCAGATTTTGAATTACTGTATTTCCCAGCAATTTCCAATATCATAATTCTTGATATTGTGCCGTTCTAGAGTTTGGGAAAGTGATGTTTTTTTTTATTATGTGTATTTTTTACGTTCAGCTCTTTTCTGACACTGTTTTCCGCCTTTATAAAGGCGATTTTTTCCTATTCATACTCCTGCTGCACGGAGCGGAGCGCCGAGACTTCTGTCGCGATCTTCGATCCGCTTCCTCGCATGTTCCGATCCTGCTTCACTTCGCCTCGGCCGGAGGATTTAGACCAAAAAAAACCAGGTCTGCTTGTCGGAGCTGCCGAGCGCCGCGATTTGGCGAGCCGCGATGGTACATGCCTCGGAGTATACGAGCGCGGCACGTCCCGCCCCGGAACGCCTACACCGCGCCCCACCGCGCCCACTGCCCGCCCTCTGCCCGCCCCTTCATGCGGACCGCAGCCGAAAGTGCCGAACGCTGCGTCCGACAGCGGGATTCGGGCTGGGAGGCGCAGTGTACGCCAGAAAACAGGCGTAAAGCCCGTTCATACATGTCGCCCAAAAGGTCTAATTATATATGTGCCCCTCCCCGAATGAAACCCCGAATTAAACCTTTTATATAAATAATAAAATACATGTAAATAATAAATATGTATACAATATATAAGCTATAACACAAAGTACTAAGTATCGAAAAACTAAGGGCGAGATGTCAGAAAGTGGCGTTTCCACGCCAGTTTTAGGCGAATTAATTCAGGGTAAAGGGCGCCTGAAAATTTTGGTTTTCCCGGAAAAACTTGCTTTAAAAACTTAATGTTTTCCTTAAAAGTCGCTTTGGGCCGCCTAAAAAAGGCGAAATTCGAAACCCTTGGGTCATAGCATATCTTTTGTTGGAAAAATATTTAATGCATTTTGATTATGGGGGCGCATAAAATATGAAAAGACCTAAAAGGGGCCCGCATTGCACAAATGGAGGCGCACAGGAAACCAAATTTTTTAAAAGGCGTTTTTTAAGGCCCCTAGTTTTGGGGGTACGACAGTTCTTTTAAACATCAAAAAAAAGGGCGTAAAAAGGGGTTTGGGCGGGGGAAATAGAAAAAAAAACTGGTTTGGGGCCTTTTTGGAAAATGCGTCCTAAGTGATTGGTCAAAAATTTTTCACCAAATAAAAGGGGGGGGGGGGGGGCTACACAAAAAAACATTAAAAAGGTTTAATTTTTCCCAAAAATTTTCACAAAGCCCAAATAAAACCCGTAAAATCGTGACCCCAAAATTCCCAAATCACATACTGCCCCTGAATAAATCCCCACCATAAAACACCACCACAGTGCTGAAAAATTACAAAAATATCATTCCCTTAATTTTTAACCTTTAACAAAAACGCCCAAATATTACCCCCTAAAACATTTTAACCAATAGTGGTAATCCCCAGTTTTAGGAAAGCGAAATGCCCCAACATATAAGTGAATACAGTAAAATTTTTCATGGGGGAATCAAAAAGGACTTTTTTTCTGAAAAAGTTTTTCCCCTTTTTCTGATAGTTATTTTTCTCCACTTTTTCTCCCCAAACTGGTCCAGACTGCCATAAACTTGCCCTTCCCGAATTTAGGGAACACAGACATTTTCCCCACCTTTTCCAGCATTTCCCAAAATTTTCCCCCTCTGTAACCAAACGCCCCTTTAAAAAAGTGCCCCAAAATGGGAAATAATTTTTCCCCCTTGTGCCCCACATATTTAAAAGAGTCACATTTGTGTTTTTTAAATATTCATTTTTTTTTGCTCCCTAAAAATAGGAAAGGGTAAACCCCGTTTTTTATTTAGGCAGGCGGCCCAAAAAAATGGTTTAAAGCAGACAAACTTTCTTTCAAATTGGGGCATATAATCCCCGGGTAGGTAAAAAAAAAAAGGGCCCCCTGTAGATAGGAAACCCCCCTAAAAATTTTGGGTTTAAAAAAACCCCCCTCAAGGTATTTTCCCCTGTGGGTAGGAAACCCAAAGGGGCCACCGGGTTTGCGGGGTTTAAAAAAACTCCAGGGAAAGGTTTATCCAACCCAATTTGGTATTTTAATCTCTTTGAATGTGTATACAGCCCCTTGAAGGGGTTAAAATACATTTTCCCTGTAAATATAGGGGCCGCTGTAGGTTTTAACCCCAATTGAAAAGGGTTTACCCTTAAAACCCCCTGAAAAAGGTATTCATATCCTTTGTAGGCACAGTATCTCACAAAAGTGAGTACAACCCTCGCATTTTGTATATATTGTTTTATATATATATATTTTTATGGGACAACACTGAATATCTGACACTTTGATACAATGTAAAGTAGTCAGTGTACAGCTTGTATATCAGTGTAAATTTTGTGTGCCCTCAAAATAGCACACAACCATCAATGTCTAAACCGCTGGCAACAAAAGTGAGTAGACCCCTAAGTGACACTGGAAAAATTGTGCCCTAAAGTATTATTTTCCTGCACTGCCTTAACTCTCTTGGGCATAGAGTTCACTAGAGCTTCATAGGTTGCAGCCACTGGAATCCTCTTTCACTCCTCCATGAAGACATGATGGAGCTGGTGGATATTAAAGACCTTGAGCATCCATTTGAGGATTCCCAAAGATGCTCAAAAGGGTTTAGGTCTGGAGATATGGTTGGCCAGTCCAGCACCTTTACCCTAATTTTCTTTAGCAAGACAGTGATCATCTTGGAGGTGTGTTCGGGATTGTTATCATGTTGAAATACTGTCCTCTGGCCCAGTTTCCGAAGGGAGGAGTTCATGCTTTGCTTCACTATGTCACGGTAAATGTTGGCATTCATGGCTCTCTCAATAACATGTAGCTCCCCACAGCCAACAGTACTGTCATATCTTCAATTTTGTCCCATGAAATAATATAACATAATATTTATAAAAATGTGGGGGGTGTACTCACTTTTGTGAGATACTGTATATAGAGCCTCCTGTAGGTATACATATCCCCTGTAGGTATATAGAGGCCCTTGTAGGTATACATGCCCACTGTAGCTGCATACATGCCCCCTGTAGCTGTATACATGCCCCCTATAGCTGTATACATGCTCCCTATAGCTGTATACATTCCTCCTGTAGACGTATATATTCCTCCTTTATCCGTATACATGCCCTTTGTTCGTTAAAAATTTTAAAAAAAGTTACTCACCTCCCCTCACCTCGTTCTCTCGATGAACAGCTCACGCCAGGAGCTTGCGTCCAGTGTGGTAGCTTGACGTCATCACGCTGCCTATGCCAAGATGGAAGCTCCTGCAGTCTCTAAGGCTTTAGGACCCAGCAGCGCAGGCCTTTGCTACCTGCTATAGTGAACTGTGGGCCTTGGGGTCTACTGCCATGGAGCTTGGGGCCCACAAGGAGATTACCAGCATCCCATTGGGCCCCGACCTCCGCAGCAGTGGGCCTCAAATGACCCTATGACCCACAGTGTATATGTGTCAGATTTGGGGCCCAACAGTGTATTCTCCGGTCCTCAGGTGGGCCAGTCCAACACTGACCCTATTTGTTTCTTATGATACAAAGGAAATACTATCTTATTCTTCACATTTTCAATGTATTTTATTGTCCTAAATTTATGTGAATGCTAAATAAATTGTATGCAATATTTGTTATAAGTGGAATCAATAAATGTCTTTTTCTTTCTTTTGTTGAATAAAGTACCTGTTCTGGCCAAGCGAATATCTACATTATCTTATAGTGAAGAATGGTTGCTTGCTTATTTACCTGTCAAGGGTATTTTATGTCATTTTGTGCAAATATTAGCAGTGAAAGGTTCATGAAATTGCTAGAGGATAGTCCCTTGCTTTAATATGTAGGCTGACTGCTTTGCTTACTTCTATGTAACAGGACAAGAACATATTTTCATCATTTTTCCTTTGGTTCCCATAACAAGACTGGAATATAAGACTTTCTCATAGTTTTATAGGTTATTCTGTTAGAAAAGCACATGGATCCTTTACAATATTGCAGAAATTGATTATCTCCATGCTAGTATCGACTAAAATGACAACTATACTGAATAGACTTACAGCACATTTTAAGAAGAAAAATTTAAATGTCTAACCAATCTCTAATTTTCAGATAATGTAAGCATCTCCTCAGGGCCTCTATTATGTATACTTGTTTCAGCTTTTTTAAAATGCTTCTAAAAAGCTTTGTATTTCAAGCCTTTTTTTGTATAGGTGTTTTTGGTAAATTTTTCTATTATTATATTTGTAACATGCATTTTCTCTGAAGTCCTATACATACAATAAGCTTATAGGAAAAATACTACTACTACCCTAAAATACATCCCTGAAATTCTCTGAACCATTTTATATTTTATATTTTACTATACAGTTGAAACCAGAAGTTTACATACACTTTATAAAAAGACACATATGCATGTTTTTCCCACTATCTGACATGAAATCAGATAAACCTTACCCGTTTTACGTCAATTATGATTACCAAAATTATTTATATTTGCCAAATGACAGAATAATGAGCTAGGGAGAGAATTTTTAGGGCATTTTTATTACGTTCTGGTAATTTGGTAACATTGCCCTTAAACTGTATGACTTGGGTACCCTTCCACGAGCTTCACACAATAGTTGGTAGGAATTTTGGCCCATTCCTCCTGACCGAACTGGTGTAATTGAGCCATGTTTGTAGGTCACCTTGCTCACACCTGCCTTTTTAGCTCTGTCCATAAATTTTTAATAGGAGTGAGATCAGGGCTTTTTGATGGCCACTCCAAAACATTGACTTGGTTATCCTTAACCCACTTTGTAACCAGGGTCATTGTCCATCTGGAAGACCCATTTCCACCCAAGCTTTAACTTCCTGGCTGATGTCTTGAGATGTTGCTTCAGAATTGCCACATAATATTCTTTCTTCATGATGCCATATATTTTGTGAAGTGCACCAGTCCCACCTGCAGCAAAACAACCCCACAACATGATTCTGCCACCCCCGTGTTTCACAGTTGGGATAGTGTTCTTAGGCTTTATGCTACTCCATTTCCTCCAAATGTAACGATGGTCATTATTGCCAAACAGTTCAATTTTAGTTTCGTCGGGCCCACAGGGACATGTCTCCAAAATCAGGTCTTTGTTCCTGTGTGCATTTGCAAACATTAATATGGATTTTATATGTTTCTTTTGGAGTAATGGCTTCTTCTTGGCAGAGTGATCCTTCAGCCCATGTTGTATAGTACTCTTTTCACTGTGGATAATGACACAATCTTACCAGCTTCCGCCAGCATCTTCACAAGGTCTTTTGCTTTTGTTCTTGGGTTGATATGCACATGTCGGACAAAAGCACATTCATTTCTGAGAAACAGAATCCATCTCCTTCCTGAGCGGTATGATGGCTGGACATTCCCTTCTTGTTTGTACTTGCATATAATTGTTTGTACAGATGAATGAGGCACCTTCAGGTATCTGGAAATTGTACTCAAAGATGATCCTGACTTGTGCAAGTTCACAATTCTCTTCCTGATATCTTGGATGATTTCTTTAGACTTTCCCATGATATTACAGAAGCAGTGTGTTTCTGGTGTGCTTTAAAATCCATCCACAGATGTGTCTCTAATTAACTTAGATGTTGCCAATAAACCTATCAGGAGCTTCAAAAGTCATCATCATATGGGCTGTTCCTAACTGTTTAAAGACATCGTAATTGTAATGTATGTCAACTTTTGACTTTGCAGAAAGTAATAAAAATGCCTTAAATAATTCTCTCTATCATTATTCTGGCATTTTGCAAATATAAATAATTTAGGTAATCTTGATTTAAAACGGGTAAGGTTTATTCTGATTTCATGTAAGATAGTGAGAAAAACATGCATATGTGTCTTTTTACATAGTGTATGTAAACTTCTGGTTTCAAATTTAGATTTTAATGCAACGTCTGGTCACTATGTTTTAGGTCAAAAATGCAAATAAAAACACCATGCCAACAGCATAAAAAAGATTGTGTGATATCAGATAAGGACATTTCGTCACAAGTCTGATATGCAATAAATGTTTTCTTGGGAACATTCAACCACTACAACTCCCCTAAATAAAGATCGAGAATGCTCTTTACAAATATACTTTATATCAAAAGTTGATTTTGTAGATGTACTCATTGTTTTACTTCTGAAAAACTACCATTCTCAACAACCATTATCCTTTACCCTGATATGGGAAGAAACTCTAAAATAATGGTCCAGACACGGCAATGCACTCACATGATGATAACAATTTTAAAATGCTTAATAAAGATTTACAATAGGCCGAAACATAGCATATTTTATAGAATGTACAGGATGTGAAATAAAGGATGTATTTAAGGGTATGTTGACACTTTAATGCAATTTTTCCCATATCATAAATAGTATTGTTACCAAATTACCAAATGTATAATGTTCTGTTTTTGTTTTAGGCTGCCTCTCTACTCTAATAACAGAATTAAGGGACATTTTCACATTGTCCCTAAGACACCAAAGAACACCAACTGACTTCATCGGGTCGATATCGTCAATTATCATGACGATATCTGATAGTCGATAATAGATTATCGTCGATGACCATTACAGTCTATGGGAGAGGAACAACACCTTCATTCTTACACCCAAACAGGGCTGGAGAAGCTGGAATTAACATCCACAACAGTAAACTGGATAAGTGCTACATCTTAGGCAACACACTTAGGTTATAAAAGTCACAGAAAAAAAGTCACAGACCATTCACTATCCCTGTCTTGTACCACAGCATGCCCCTTAAACCTTGCATGCCCCACAAATTAAAAAAGTGCCAGAAGGCAGTATTATTTGAACCATCATTTTACTTGAACTGGACATTGACTATCCCTGTCCTGGAACGCAGCATGACCCTAAAAACCTGCATGACCCACAGATTAAAAAGTGCCAGAAAAAGAAGTCTTTCAACCACCATTTTAGTTGAACTGGACATTGACTATATCTGTCCTGGACCGCAGTATGACCATTAAACCTGTCTGAGCCACAGATTAAAAAGTGCCGGAAAAAGGAGTCTTTAAACCACCATTTTAGTTGAACTGGACATTGACCATACCTGTCCTGGACAGCAGCATGCAGGTTGCATTAACCACTGAAGAACAGATTGGCGACGCTGCTCGTTACTGAGATTCACAGGGCCCTGACCCAGCGATAACAGGCCTGACGGTCCTGCAACCGACGATCTGCTGGCTTGCGTGTTGTCGCCAGCACTGGAAGGAGCACCTTCTCTCGTACCTCTACCTCCATGTCCTAAACACCTCTTTGCTCACTTACCACCTGCATTTCGCTCCATGTTCAGAAAGATAAAAATTTAAGAGGTATGGAAGAGTTTTTGACAGTCTCTCATTAAAAGACGGCAAATCACAGCTATTCTTAAATCCCTCTAATTTCCTAACCAACTAGGATTAGAAACTGAAATGTTTCTAGTGAATACCTGTGAAATGTGGTCTGGTGGAAGAAAACCGTAAGACAAAATCAAAAAGTGTTCTTCCTTCAGTCCCAGGGATTTACAACTGCCCAGTAGGACTAGGAATTGATAGTTTTCAAAAAATATCATACAAGTATGCTATCTGGCCCAAGCTGGATTTCAACGAGCGCAATTAAAACTATTCGAAGTTACACGGATGAGAAAATTTGGTTTTTTGCAGCAATGACAAATGAGAACAGTTGCTAGAAAATTTTTCTATCAGATTTGTCGTACAACGTGGGGTATTTGAAAAGAACTAGGGCCGCACCACGTGCAATAAAGTATTTAAAAGTTATACGGATAACAAAAAGGGGGTTTTTGCACCAATGAAATACACCAACAGTATTACGAAATTTCTGTATCCCAAATTTTTTAAATACAAAGTGGCTATTTGAAAAAAACTGGGGCGAACCCCAAAATGCAATACAGCTATTTAAATGTTATACGGATAAGAAAAGGAGGTTTTTTGCACCAATGGAAATTACACCTGCAATTACTAGCAAATTTCTGTTCATAATATAAGTACAAGATGGGTCTTTGAACAAAAATGGCCTGCGCCAAGTGAAAAACACTATATTAAAATTGTGTACGGATAATAAAAGGTGGTTTTTGACCTATGAAATACACCCGCAATTACTAGCAAATTTCCCGTATCATAATATAAAATACCAGGTGGGTCTTTGAACAAAACTGGGCTGCGCCAAAGTGAAAAACACCTAATTTAATTGTGTACGGATAATAATAGGTGTTTTTTTCACCTATGAAATACACCTGCAGTGACTAGAAAAGTTCTGTATCCTTTTGTAAGTACAAGGTGGGTCTTTGAACAAAACTGGACTGCACAAAAGTGAAAAAAACCTAATTAAATTGTGTACGGATAATAAAAGGTGGCTTTTGCACCTATGAAATACATCTGCAGTTACTAGAAAAGTTCTGTATCCTAATATAAGTACAAGGTGGGTCTGTGAACAAAACTGGGCTCACAAAATACAAGGTACCATTTCACCAAAAATGGCCAAAAACTGGTAAAAAAAAGCCCCTTTCAATGCAGGTTCAAAGCAGTCTGGGCTGCACAATATACATTCTCTTTCAAAAGCCTGTCTGCCTGTGTTCACCCGCTATCCCTCCCTCCTCCCCTCCCCCCGCGGCTGTACAGCGCTAGATGCTTCTTTAAAAGTCTCAGCCTAACTAAGAACTGAAATTCTGTAATTACCTATGTTCTAATGTTCAAAGCAAAAAAGCAATAGTTGCTGTGTGAACAAAGAGAACTGTGTTGCTGAACTGTTTTTGAGGAGAAAGCTAACACACGTCCTGCTCTTATGAGACACACTGACACACTGATGCTGAACGGAAGGGCTGTTCTATGTAAAAAAGAGGTCATGTGATTTTTCCAGCCAATGACAACCATACACATCACAGTCATGACGTCGCACACCCAGCTCACCCTGCTCTATGTTCTAAGCTGATTTGCTGGCCGCCAAAATTACAGGAAGTGCCGAAAATGGCACAATAGTAATAGATTATGCGCATATTCTCACCTAAAATTTTTCGCGTGATTGGAAAAATTTCCCATCAAATTAAAAAAACCCTGCCGATTTCAACTTTGTCGATTATAATCGCTCAACACTACTAGTTACGTTTCAAGTAAATTTATGGGTTGAACATTGACTTACAAGAAAGCTATCTCCAATAAGTGACACTACAGAAATAGCTTTTTTCCATTTCCAGAGAGCATTGTTTGGTCTATTAGACTCCCTATGCCAACTTGCAGCCTCCATAAGGAGAAACTATTTTCCCTAGAGCTACATCAAAAGCCTCCCACCCAGCTAATCAATACCATGCTCTGTACTAAGAAAGGGATCTCTAATGCACAAATGAGAACCCCAAACAACTTTCTACAGATGGGTGACTCTGACTCATCCTTTCTGAGGAAATTATGCCTATTCTTAGTCACATTTCAAGTTTATTGGGTTGGACACTGACTTACATAAAAGCGACCACCAATAGCTGGTATAAGCTGTACAGCTTATTTTTTTTCTGGAGGAGAGCAAGTTTTTATGACATAGTAAAGATTAAGCAGAATTATTAAAAGACAAATGAGGGCTGGAGCCTTGAAAATTAAAAAGGAAGGGATAGTCATTTTCTAGTTCACTTACAATGTGTTTTGCATATAAATAGATGGTGCTTGCAAAGGGGCAGCATGAAGAGGGGGTTAGGATCTAGCAGATATGATAGCATAGGAAAATATGTACAGAGAAGGAATACTAGGTGTCTGCTTTATACATCAGGAGCTCACTAAGCCAGTGATCAGGTACATCAGCTTGGGCTGTTGACCTGTAAAGCACCTGCCCCGCAATTCAATTTTGCATCTGATTTAGTCCACAAGATATACACCTTATTAGGACACAACTTCTTCACTGCCTGGGACTTGTATATCTGCGACTAAGATATCACCTTAATCACTTAAATGACTTATTTATTGCATGAAAACTCCAATAGTGCCAGATAGACTCCAAACTCTTTGGGGTGTCCACTGGTATAGGCAAAAAAGTGTTGCATGTCTGTGATACAGAAATGAACGGAGATTTACACTATTATGAAGAAAACTACAGTGGTATGCTTTTGGATGCGTTAGTTTATAGTTTATACTTACTCATTTTGGTTGTACAATTCTGACATTTACCACTAGGGCTACGTTCACATCCAGTCAAAAATTCCGTTCAAAGCCTTCGTCCCAGATTCGGTAAGAAATTATGGAAAAAATAGTGTAGCATGGAGAGCAATTTTTTGCATTAAAATCACAGACACCATGACAGAAACCTGGTAGAACCCATTGTACTCAATGGTGTTTGTTAGACACCCCTGGTGTACATCATTTAAGGGATCCAGAACTACCAATGTAACAGAGGTTACAAACGGAGAAATGAACCTAGTCTAACACAATAAAAATTGCAACAGTTTTGTTTGCTTGACATCCTGTTATACTGTAAATTTGTGGATGTTCAAAAAGCACCACTAGTATATCATATATAAAGCCAGCCTTAACAAGTAGAGTACCCAAGGAAAATTACTCAGTTAATTTGGGGTGTATTTAGAATCATTACCTAGAGCAACACTAGCTGTAAATACAGTCTAAAAATAAAGTTGGCACACCCTAAGCAATTTAAAAAAAAAAAAGTACAGGTGCACAATGGTGTGGCAGCAAAAAACAATGCAAACACAATACAATATCAGCAGCACTGAACTACTGATGATATTGTCTTGTATTTGCATAGCTATAAATACAGCCCTGGTACCACAGTAACATAGTTTGTAAGGTTAAAAAGCCCATCCACTTCGGCCTTGTCTCACATAAGACAAAACCATTTTTGTAGCATAGAGGCTGCTATGGGGCCCGCTACCACAGGGAGCTTTGCCACCGCATCCCACTTCAGAACACCCAGCCCCTCTATCCTGAGCATTCATTACAGGTCTGATCAGTCTAAGCAGAGCAGAGCCATCATGGAGGTCTGGATCAGATGCAGAAGAAACGGTAAAGTGAAGGACTCATCAGACAAACCATCACCTGTGAGTCAATAGATGTAACTGCACTGTAATCACTTATCTGTCAGCAGACCCTGTGTACACTGGTATCCACCACTGTATGGTGGTAATATACAGTCTGCAGAACCGGTGTACACTAGTATCTACCACTACATGGTCACTGTTTGGAAGTAATATACAGTCTGCAAAGCCCATGTAAAACTGCTATTTACCATTATATGGTCACTGTACAGAGGTAATATACAGTCTGCAGAGCCTGTGTACACTGGTATCTACCACTGTATGGTCACTGTGTTGTGGTAATATACAGTCTGCAGAGCCTGTGTACATTGGTAAATACCACTGTATGGTCATTGTATGGACATAATATTGGTCTTTGTATACTGATCTTTATTTAGTAATAGTATAGTGATATTATTCAGTCAATATGTGGTGGTAATTTGTGGTTGTGTTCTGGGGATATAATCAGGTCCTTATGTAGTAGCGTTATTGGTAATGTTGGTCTTGTTACAGTGGGATTTGTTTGCTATCAGTATGATGGTGATGTGTATGGTGAGGTGATTGCTCCTTGTATTATCAAGTAATTGCATGACTATTATTAACAGGCACCGGTAAATGTTCGGGTTCAGGGAAAGGGCTGGCAGGGGGTGCCCGATCCAGAAGTTTGCTATGGGGCACAGGATTCTCTAGTTACGCATCTGAATGAATTCCTAACACAAGATATGGAAATCTTTGGAGCAGTGACCCATTTCTAGCAAGCTAGTAATTCTATATTATTATTATACTAAAAAAAAAAACTTCAGGGGCCCTTTTAAAGAGTAACCATTCTCTTTAATGTTTCTGTTAAGTCAGTAGTGTAAGCAGTGATAAGAAACTTTTTCTCTACTTCTCAGACTTATTACCTCCTTCCCCTTGCCTCCTGCACTAATCACTCTCATTGCAGTGGTCTTAGAGAATCCGAAATAAAGATACATTCTCATACATACATAGCGAGTAATCGGGTTACAGTTGCAGCCCACAGAAGTCTATGGAGAGGGAGGAAGTCTATGTTTCAGAGCTCGATACTTCTCTACAAATCCTCTATGCTGCTGCAGCATCTTCTATAAATGTATTACAGAGATAGGAGATCAGTTCTCCTCTCCTGTGCATATAGTGTACTGGAGACTTAAGAGCAGTTAGTCTCTGATCCTTTCGCAGTAGAACTAAGTGAAAAATGACAATTAGAGATGGAACCTGCAGAGAGGAAAACTGGAAAATGCAGACTACACGTTATATAACAGCCAGAAATACTGTAATTCATCTTGTACACACGTTACAGCTTATTTGTCATTTCAATGCTATTTACATTGAATTATTATGTAAAGCAAATCAAAGAGCTTTTCTTGGTTTTTTATGAGAAAGCAAATACGAAAATTTAACACATAATGTCATCATTTACAATTTCGTATACTGAAGAAGTTGGGAGAAAACATAGTCATTTTTAAGGTTATCTTAGGTTATGTGAGGTTAACAAATATTTGTTTATTTAGTTGTAAAGTGTTGACCCAAAAAGTTAACATACAAGATTGGGGGAATAAGAAGGCAAGGTGAAATTACATCGACAACGATCATATGTGTTTTGTTCATGGCGAATTAGGTCTATAGTAGGCCTCATATATACACAATTGTAAGCAGGTATACACAATGACAAAATTGTTGGTACCCTTCCAATAAAAGGTAAACCCACATGGTCACTAAAAAAATTAACCTGGCAAAGTTAATACTAAATATAAATTTACTAAGAATTAACTAATGAAAATCAGACATTGCTTTTAAATTGTGTTTCAACAACAACAAAAAAGACTTATGAAACTAGCCTGGACAAAAATGATAGTACCCTTAACTTAATATTTTGTTGCATAATTAAGGCAATCACTGCACACAAACAATTTTTGTAACTCTTAATGAGACTTCTGCACTTGTTCACAGCATTTTGACCCATTTCTCATGATCAAAGTGCTCGAGCTGTCTCAGCTGTCTAAAATGAATTATATTGTGGTTGCGGTTACCAAGATTTTCAGAAACAGTGACCGCTCCAACAAGTTCTGCTTTGTTAGAAATTACCAGATCCAACACAGCATCACATCTAGTGGGATCCTCCACAAACTGGCCCATAAAATTATCCTGTAACAGTTTAAGGAACTTCCTCTATTTTGCAGTTGAAGCAGAACCGTGATCCCAGTATATATCAGGATAATTGAAGTTGCCTATTATCACCACTGTACCCGACTGTGCTGCCCACTCCATTTGTTTATGCAGCTGATCCTCTACCTCCTTAGTGACGTTGGGGGGTCTATAGATTGTGCCAAAAAATGTTTTTTCTGCATTAACCCCCCCCCGTGTATTTCCACCATCTTCACCATCTTCACCCGCTATTGCCTCTTTCACATTTGCCTTCATATCACTCCATACAGACACACTCCTACTCCATTTCTGTTTGCCCTGTTCTTCCTAAATAAATTAAAACCTTGAAAGTTTACAGCCCAATCATGCGCGGAATCCAGCCATGTTTCAGCAACACCAACCACATCAATCTGCTCCTCTAGAGCTAGCATCTCTAGCTCCCCCATTCTGCTTGCTAGACTTTTGGCATTTGTGAACAGACATTTTAAATTCCCTTCCAATTTTACACTTACCTGTCCCAGCTCCTGTCTCTGTTGCGGCGCTGATGACGGCGTCCGCTGGCAGCTCATATTCACTGGTCCGCATTCCTGCTCTCTCTCCTCCTCTGTGGCTGTTTGTGCATGTATGAGTGCCTCCTAGGGTATGCATGCGGCAGCCTTCTGCTATTTAAAAGGTCAGTGTCTCAATTACCTGCCCATTGACCTATGACCTCTGGCTATAAGGGGAACTTTCTGCCCTTGCTCCTGGTCAGTTCGTTGTTGTCTACCTACATAGAGCTTGACCCCTGGCTGCTGCATTGCTGCTACGGCTACACCTGCTGTGTCCTGTCACCCATACCAGCACCGGCTATCCTGTGTTGAACTTCGACTACCTCGCAGGGGCCTAGAGGATCCGTCGTATACCGACCGTCAACACGTCAGTATATAATGATACCGCCGGATCGTGACATCTATAGTGCATATTTCAGCTTCTTCCACAGATGTTCAACAGGATTTGGATCAGAGCTCATAGAAGGCCACTTCAGAATAGTTTAATGCTTTGCTCCTAGCCATCCTTGGCTGTTTTTAGTTCTGTGTTTTGGGTCATTATCCTGTTGAAGTACCCATGACCTGTGACTGAGACCAAGCTTTCTGACACTGGATAGCACATTTTAATCCAGAATGCCTTCATAGTCTGGAGATTTCATTGTACCCTGCACAGGTTCAAGACACGCTGTGCCAGATGCAGCAAAGCAGCCCCAAAACATGACCTGTAAACAACAAAACCATCTGTGAACTGATGTGACTTGCTAAAAAGCTTCAGTTTTGTCTTGTCTGTCCACAGAACATTTTCCCAAAAGCTTTATGGCTTGTTAATATGCATTTTGACAAATCCCAGTCTTGCTTTTTTATGATTTGCTTTCACTAGTGGTTTCTCCTTTGGTTACCTTCCATTGATGAACAAATAATGTAATTTTTACATTTTATTTTTTGACGTTCATCATACAAGTTATATAGTGTGATAACTTTATAGCTTGTGTTATTACCTATGCAGCAATGCCAATTATGTGCACTTTTCTATATATCTATATATTTTAATAAAAAAAAAAATCATTATGGGGAAGCAGAGGTTTTTTCAGGTTTCCTATTTTATTTTATTTCTTTGAACTTTTTTTACCTTTTTTTTAGAATATATTCCCTGTATTGAATGTATCATGCTTATTAAGGGCAGCTTATTAGACACGGTCTCCAGTTGGGTTCAACAGACTTCTGTACCTGGCTGTCTCAGAGGCCATTTTTCCAGCTGTCATGCAACCATCATGGAGCAGACAAAAAGCCCCTTTTATCTGTCAACCATCTAGATAGTGCACTAATTATTGCCCATGGCATCTAGAGGGTTAATTGATGGGGACTTGTGCTAGCTCCAATTCCAGCCATTGCACTGGAGAAGTTTGAGTGGGAATAGTTCCATTACATACTATTGCATCAGTTAGTCTGAAGTACAACTTGCTAATGACAGAGTAGCACATAAAGGGGTCGGAAGACGTTAATAGGAATTGTTTAACTACTTTACTGATATTTTTCCCATTGTAGCTCTTGGCATCTTACTTTCTGAAATTTTAAAAACTTTTCATTTATTCACCTTTTCATTCAAGTTACTTTGACTGCATAATCATTTTTACTGTAATATATCATAATTAGTACACAGTTAATGAAATTTAAATTTTAAAGTCAGCTACATTTCAACAGATCTATTGTGCATTTTTCTGTATGCATTGAAAATGAAACCCTAACTAATTCTTAGATCCATAAATTATATAAGAGTGTCAATGTGATGTATCAGCACCATCAGCAATATATAACTATTTATATTTCTGCTTTTATCTCAGACTACAAACTTTGGGAACAAATGTAAGAATAGATATGATTACAATCCTACAGCCTCCATTAGTAAACTGATACTGTAGCCTGGAGGGAGACTTCACAAGGGAGCTTTAATTGTAACCACTAAAGTAATACTAGTAATCTATTCCTCCTGCTGTGGCCTACCACCTACACTTTCAGCAGGTGAAACGATGAGTAGATCCAGCTACACACAAATACATTTCTTATACAGAATTGTAATATTCTCTTACTGTTGAAAGTTTCTTACTTTATGAAGGACTATTTTGATAACATAACATAAGGTGAGCTTTATTATCATTCTACGTCTGCAAATTATTTCTGAGGAAACTAATCTACTACTTTAACCCCTTCATGATAGCCGATCATCATAATATGGCTCTTCGTTTTTTTTCTCCCTGCCTTCCAGGAGCCATAACTTTTTATTTTTCCATCTACTTAGACATATAAAGGCTTTTTTTTGCGGGACAAGATGTTCTTTTTAATGGTGTCATTGACCGTACCATAGAATATACTGGAAAACCGAAAAAAAAATTCAAAGTGGTGTGAAATCTGAAAAAAACATACCTGCAAGGTTTTTTTTTTCTTCGGTATACATGATGTGTTATCTGTATTCTGCAGGTTTAAACTTTTAATATTTTTTATTTATTTTTATACTTTTAAACATTTTTTTTTTACTTTAACTTTGAGTGCCTTAGGGTACCTGACCACAAGGGGGCACGATCATTATTACACCCTTCTACATTGTATAAACAATGCAGAAGGGTGTTCAAAGATGGCAGTTCTATTACTTTATCTCTGGGCTTGGAAGTAATAGAAAGCTAAACATGGCAGCTCCATTCCCTGCATTTACCGGCAGATGTCAGTTGGGTCATAGTGTATCTACTAGCAAGATATCAAAATTAACTGGACATGTTTAGAAGCACATTGAAAGGATGGTTACAACATATCTGCACTGTGCTGTGGATTTCAATGCAGATTAATAAGTGAATAGGGAAAAAAGTCAATGAGGCAGATTTAATAATACTGTTGAATACTAAGTTAGTGTAAACTTAGATTAGACAGTCTTAATATTGCATCACTTTTATCATAATGTTAATAAATCTGGTGCATGTTTAGACTGTCTAGTCTAAGTTTACATTTTCTATTAGTTGGCTAATTTTATGCCACTAGTTGTGCCACATTCTGGGTGCACAGCATTGTACACTAACGCACTTAAACAAGGCCATGCCTCTTTTGCCGAGGCCACAATGTTTTTGTCTGCCAAGGCACAGGAGAGTCTAGAAACTTTCTAAAATATATAATAAATGTAATGTAAAGCATGTACACCAGTATTTTTGCCCAAACACCATAATAAATGTTTCCCTATGTGTTTAAAATCCACAGTTGTGAATTTAGTTGAAGTATTTCTGCAATATTGACGTGCTGTAGATTTAAAATTCACACCACTGGTTAATTTCCTAGAGGATCTTGTGGGGATTTTTCTTCTGAAGATCTAAGATATAATGAACACTTCTATTTGTTGACCCAACATATTTAAAAACAATCTCCAAAGTACAGCAATGTCCAATAAAAAAAGCAGAGTAGACAAACCACCATCCCTATATATAGTGTATGAGTAAGGACATTGTACCACTGTACCTTGGACATTGTTGGATTAATAAACAGAAGTTTTAAAGATACGTTGGATATTCAGAAGTTGTTTGATTTTTGAGTATATAAGGAGTTGCTTCATTTGTGGAATGAGAAAGCAATGCAAACCAAAATCCACAGCTTATGGGCGCCTTTTGAATTTTGCCTGTAAATATGTCACTGCTCATCTAAGTGGTTATCTTTATTCTCTTGTAGGCATTTCAAAGACCATTGTGGTATCAATTTTAATGTGGTAGATAGTCGGTCACAACACACAGTATATACAGTTAAGTCCAAATATATTTGGACACTGACACACATTTAGTTTTTTGTACCTGTTTACTGAAACATATTCAAGTTATAGTTATATAATGGACATGGACATGTATGAAAGGGGCTGTGCTAGAAATGTGGCATCTTTTCAGCCTGAAGACTAGCCCCGTTTGCTATATTTTTAAATGGCGTACTCCAGTATCAGCACCTGCGGTACTTTGTAATGAGTCTGAGATTGGGGGCGTGATGGAGGCGTGTCGTACCACAACCATACAAAGCTACACATTTATACCTTCAATACGGCAAATCCAGGCGCATTACAGCTGGAACAGGTAAACCACTTTAAAAGTGATTTACCTGAGCCAGAATTGTCATTTTTGCACTAGAATGTGCCTGATTTATGACTAGCAGTAGAACAGGTTCAGGCGCATTCAACACTACATTTGTGCGCAAAAAAAATGGTGCCTGAGCGGCAAAAATCATACATGTCACTCAAAGTCCAGACTTTCATCTTTCATTTTAAGGTATCCACATTAAATTGATGAAGGGTTTAGGAGTTTCAGCTCCTTAACATGTGCCAAGCTGTTTTTAAAGGGACCAAAAGTAGTTGGACAAATTAAATAATTGTAAATAAAATGTTAATTTCTAATACTAGGTTGAAAACTCTTTGTTGGCAATGACTTCCTGAAGTCTTGAACTCATGGACATCACCAGACGCTGTGTTTCCTCCTTTGTAATGCTCTGCTAGGCCTTTACTGCAGTGGTTTTCAGCTGCTGTTCGTTTGTGGGCCTTTCTGTTTGAAGTTTAGTCTTTAACAAGTGAAATGCATGCTCAATTTGGTTGAGATCAGGTTACTGATTTGGCCATTCAAGAATATTCCACTTCTTTGCTTTAATAAACTACTGGGTTGCTTTGGCTTTATCCTTTTGGTCATTGTCCATCTGTATTATGAATCGCCCACCAATCATTTTGGTTGCATTTGGCTGGATTTGAGCACTCAGTATGTCTCTGAATACTCTCCAGGATGTAGGCGTATCAATATCCAAATCTACCATAAAGAGAAGACTGCATGAAAGTAAATACAGAAGGTTCACTTTACGGTGCAAGCCACTAATAAGCCTCAAGAAAAAAAAGGCTAGATTGGACTTTGCTAAAAAACATCTAAGAAAGCCAGCACAGTTCTGGAAGAACATTCTTTGGACAGATGAAACCAAGATCAACTTCTACCAGAATGATGGAAAAAAAAGTATGGCAAATGTGTGGTACAGCCCATGATCCGAAGCATACTACATCATTTGTAAAACACAGTTTTGGCAGTGTGATGGCTTGGGCATGTATGGCTGCCAGTGGCACTGGGTCACTAGTGTTTATTGATGGAGTGACACAGGACAGAAGCAGCCGGATGAATTTTGAGGTATTCAGAGACATATTTTGTGCTCAAATCCAGCCAAACTGATTGGTCAACGTTCCATAATACAGATGGATAATGACCCAAAACAATGACCCCAAAGCAACCCGGGAGATCCAATTTTAATGTGGATACCCTCAAATGAAAACTGAAAGTCTGGACTTTATGTCAATATCCATTATATAACTAATAACTTGAATATATATATAACTTGAAAATGTTTCAGTAAACAGGTACAAAACACAAAATTTGTGTCAGTTTCCAAATATATATGGACCTAACTGTATAACACTGACTGTTTTGCCTTCTTTCTGCTTGGTTCCATATTGCTAGAACTATCACTTTTAGGTTGGCATACTAGGCTTTGTGGCTGATCTTTAATTTTTGTGGCTCAGTAAATGGATTGTTCAGAAATATTAGATGAGGCTCATAAACTTGGAGCAGCTGAAACTTTCTGAAAGTTGAGCCCCTGACTCATAAAAAAAATAAAATAATTTGACATCTCAAGAAAATAGTTTGTATGGAAAAAACAAATTAATTCAAATGAATTACATGTAAAAACAATTAAGGCACGTTAAGGCTTGGGGTTGGGACACTTGGACTCACTGTCTCCCTTTAATCAAAGATAGAATGTTGTCTACTTAGATGTCATTTCATTATTTATGTATACATTACTTCAGATAGTGTTTCACTATATACCTGGAGTCTTGATGACTTTACTCTATTACTGTGTTTGACTCTAGAAGTAAAAAAAAGACAAAAATGGACAACACTTTCAAACTTTATGGAATAAATTATGCAACTACTTGTGCCATGGCTGCAACATAAAAGCAAATACACAGAAATTAACCAGCAGCACCTTGCAGAGACCAAGATACAGGTAAACACTGAATAAATGGATTATTTAAAATGACCTTACTGTGAGGGCCCATCCACCAATGACAGGGTGGTCTCAGTTCAGATGGGCACATACTCTACAGAGACCTGCAACCTCAGCTGCTTTTCAGGCCTCCATACATTTCAAGGCTAGAGCATCCGAGTTACTCTCCATTCTGATTAAAAACAGCCTGAAAGGAATGAGACAAAGGCCAAAATGGGGGCACCTACTCCCCCATGCATACAATCCAAAAAAGACAAAAATGGTCAACCCCTCCAAATAATGTGAAATAAATGGTGCTGGTGCCCACTGTCTTGTCTGTAAAACAAATAAAAAAAGTAGGTTCCCATCTGATCCGAGGCCACCATGCCGTCAGTGGATGGGTCCTGACAATTTGATCAAAATGTGGTCAAATAGCTTCCAATGTTCATGTCTATTAAATGCAGCAGTAGTGCAATTTAAAATAACGTATATATTCTAGGCCTCATGTATGAAAACTGTCTAGGTCTAAGGCTTTCCTTGTTGCATTTTTTTCAGAGCCCTATATGAAATTAAATAAGCGCTCTAAATGGTTTTTATAGGCAACAAAGTCTTCCACCAAGACATTTTTCATACATGAGGCCCTCAGTGTTTATTTGTCTCCTAGCATCTGCAGAGTGCTGCTGGTTCCTTTTTGTGGGTTTGCATTAACACTGCTTATGAAAATTATACTATACTAATGAAAACATACATCTCAAGAGTCCTTCTTTTTAACCCACATCCCTCTGTTCCTCTTTTACTCTTTGAATGTCCTTTTTTCACATGGGAAATAGATTTGCATTAATAAACCAGCTATATTACTCCAAAAAGACCTGTCAGGCTTCTAACTATTGTGAGGAGATCAGCAGCAGGTAGGAAATATGGGCTTCAGCAGACAGAGACAGTGACACAGGATTTAAAAGTTCAAGTCCAGGCGCTGCCTGGGTTTACTCATCCAGTACAATACAAAACAAAAGGCCTTAACCTCCAGGCCAAAACATAAATGAAATACCTGCTCGTCTGAGCACTGACTAACACAGGTCTCCTCTCTAGACTTCACACCGTCTGTGGATCCCAGCAGGGCTTCACTCTTAACACCAGAGTTCCACCAGAGACACACAGTGCTTGAGGCCCAGGCTTTATAGGCCTGACACCAGCCTCACCTGGTGCGTGGGAGTGCCAACCCACCCTTCGCTTTGACCACTCCAGGAAAAGCCGACCCGGATAAAGCGGACTGGAACCGCTTATACTATCATGTCAGTAACCTCTGACACACACACTGTTGGCTTTCCTTCACCGATGCCCAGGCCTCTCGGTGACTCGCACTGGTCCATACACTGCTTAAGGTCGCATAGGAAAGTATTCTCGGGGAAATATACCTTCCCTCAACCACTCCGCCGGTCACTGTGCCACACTATATATTCATTATATGAATGTAGACCTTCAAAAATATCTATATTTCAATGATATCTATATTAAAATTGTCATAAAAACTTATTGAAATATATCACTATGCATTAGAAATTGCATCCTTTTCATGGTAAACTCCAGATGTCCCCCTTTAACCATCTTAAAAGTAGGGAGATACGATGATAATGTTAATTAAAAACTATGATGAAAAAATATTAAGAGCTTTGTATAAGGATGACAGTAACCTGGATTTATTCACTTACAATTGTTTAAATGCTATGACATTTTTCTCAGCATCTACTAGATTATGTTATAGATGAACATAGCAGTTTAGAGTACAGTGTAATTGTAATGCTCTCAGGGGTCATTGTGAGGGCTAAATCATTGCCCTGGTGAAAGCATGGGCACTAATGTATTTCTCCCAGCAGATTCTGTGTCAACATGCAGCCTGCTGTGGTGCTGTATATCAACTCTGCCGACAAGCTGCATATGCTCTCACAACACTTTGCAAGGCAAATTCTATGCTTCAATGACAATGTGTCAGATCCCCTCACTTGTTAAAATAGATGCCTGATAGAAAACCTTCCGGCTTTGGTTTATTTCCGCTATTGCAATGAACAAGCCACCATCAATAACAACTTTCTATGAAGAAACTAGAAATCTAATGTATTTCCAGTTTTAGCTAAAATGTAAACATTGAAATAATAATTTCACAATTGACTGCACAATGGCAAATACTGTAGAAGATGGAGAGATCTGACTCAGCAAACTGTGGGATTTGTGTATTGAAAATGTATGGTATTTTTGCCGCTGATAATAAACTTTATAGATTGCATTACTAAACCGCTGTTTAAAAACTATGGAAAAATATATCAACCGTTAAGGAACTCTGTAACGGTATGCCTTTAAAAGGTTCTGACATGCCTGCATTTACATTCTGTCTTTCATTCACTTTATATCTTTAAAAGAATCAAGTGCACATTTTAAAATGTTTTGTATTGCTGTAACTGAATAAGGAAACAAACAATAAAAAGGCACTTTCTACTGTTGCAGAACTCAACAACTCTGCAATAACTTAGCAAATTTGGGGTGAAGTGTTAAAACATTAAGCGTGTGTTTACACAGCAAAGAACACAAACAGCTCTGTTTTGACCTCAGCAGAACCGGTGTTTGGACTGTTTTTGACACAAAAAACAGCTGGTTTTTTGGCGGTTTAGGTTTTTTGAATGGTTTTTGTCACTGATTTTGTCCAGGTCTTTACAACGGTTTTTGGACTGTTTTTTTTAAGTTGATAAGTGTACTGAGCGCAAAAGTATTCTTGATTGGTGCAAGAAACCATGTGATTTTTTTTTATCTCCTCCCAGAGGTTACTCCCTGAGATTCCAGTGGCCATCTTGGACTTCCTTAGCAAGATATTAATTGTGTGTGCTCCAGGCTCTTTTTTAAAAAATAATATAAAATTAGTTTCTCCACTATTAGACAACTGTGGGGACATGTATGAGTCCTTTTCCATCGGAAATAGGAAATGGTTTGCAGGACCTTCCAGTGTTAAAAAAAAGTGCAAAAGGACCAGCAAAAACACACCCACTAATGGTGGGATTATTGTTCACTTTTTTTTGCAAAAACCTAAAACCGCCCCAAAAACCACCCAACAACCTGGACAAAAACCTGGCCAAAAACCACTCACTCACTTTGTGAGCGGTTTACATTGACTCCAATGTTAATTTTCCGTCTGTAAACAGAGCAGAAGAATGAACATGTTCTAAGTTTCTAGGACTGCCGGCGGTGTGAAAAACTGACCAGCGTAAAATCCGTTCAGTGGGGACTGCTGAACTGCTTTTCTGTTGAAGTCTATGGGGGAACAGTGCTTGCAAGTTTTCAGACGGTTTCTAAAACCGCAAACCGTCTGAAAAACAGACCAAAAAGCCTTGCAGTGGGGACAAGCCCTAAAGGGATTAAGAAAAAATTAAGAAGAAAAATAATTTGGCATGATTAGGTCTAGCACACATTGTAAGAATGTAGCCCATAGACTGAAATTTCAGAGACTGCTGCCATATTGCAGTGTGTGCTTGTTTCCACATAAATGCCCATATACAGTGGGTATGGAAAGTATTGAGACCACTTTAAATTTTTCACTCTTTCTTTCATTGCAGCCATTTGGTAAGATCCAAAAAGTTTATTTTTTTGCTGTTTAATGTACACTCTGCACCCCATCATGAAAGGAAAAAAACAGACATGTGGATATTTTTGCAAATTTATTAAACAAAAATTGAAATATCACATGGTCTTAAGTATTTAGATCCTTTCCTCAGTATTGAGCAGAAGCACCCTTTTTTTTTGAGCTAGAACAGCCATGATCTTCTTGGGAATGATGCAACAAGTTTTTCACACCTGGATTTGGGGATCCTCTGCCATTCTTCCTTGCAGATCCTCACCAGTTCCCTCAGGTTGGAAGGTGGATGTTGGTGGACAGCAATTTTCAAGTCTCTCCAGAGATGCTAAATTGGGTTTTTAGGTCAGGGCTCTGGCTGAGCCAGTCAAGATTGGGCACAGAGTTGTTCTGAAGCTACTGTTTTATTTTAGCTGTGTGCTTAGGGCAGGGCCGCCAACAGAAATTTCAGGGCCCCATACAGCTGAAGCACCTGGGCCCCCCCCCCATAAACCCCGCCCCCAAAAACCCCCGATCGCCCCGCCCCAGCAAAAAAAAACGGCCTCTAGGACAAAAAATGCACCCATTTTACCACATAATACAGTGTGCAAAAAAAGAACTGAAATTGTGTAGTACAATAGCAAGTGGTCACACATATGTCTGTCTCACACATCATAGACACAGGGCTAAATAGCTCCATCCATATCCCCTCCACCCACATACAATATCCCCCTCCACCCACATACAATATCCCCTCCACCCACATACAATATCTCCTCCACCAGCCCATATACAATATCCCCTCCACCAGCCCATATACAATATCTCCTCCACCCACATACAATATCTCCTCCACCAGCCCATATACAATATCCCCCTCCACCCACATACAATATCCCCTCCACCCACATACACTATCCCCCTCCACCCACATACAATATCCCCTCCACCCACATACAATATCCCCCTCCACCCACATACAATATCCCCTCCACCCACATACAATATCCCCTCCACCCACATACAATATCTCCCTCCCCCGCACATACAATATCTCCCTCCCCCCACATACAATATCCCCCTCCACCCACATACAATATCCTCCTCCCCCCACATACAATATCCCCTCCACCCACATACAATATCCCCCTCCACCCACATACAATTCCCCCTCCACCCACATACACTATCCCCCTCCACCCACAATAAATATCCCCCTCCACCCACATACAATATCCCCCTCCACCCACATACAATATCCCCCTCCACCCACATACAATACCCCCTCCACCCACAAACAATATCCCCCTCCACCCACAAATACAATATCCCCCTCCACCCACATACAATAATCCCCCTCCACCCACATACAATATCCCCCTCCACCCACATACAAAATCCCCCTCCATGTTTTCCCTTTGGTCACCACCTCACCCCCTTTCTAAAATAAACACCAGCAAGAAAGTAAGTGTACCTCCTAACACCACTCAGGTATAACCTACAACACCGCAATATTGAGACCACATTGAGTTCAGACCCCAGCTCAGGTCACATCACATACATTACATGAATACAGCACTGATCCAATTTAGAAGCAAAATAACCCCTGAAATCAGGACTCACCGGAGACGTCCTATCTGAGGAGTCGTTCTCTTCTCTTGAGTCGTTCTTATTCCCTTTTCCTCTGCATACGTTCCACACCGCCAAGAGGACCCTTTTTCCCGGCCACAACTCATCCCTCAGAAATTACAAAACAAATATCTTAGAATCCTCAATTTTCCAGCATCTCTTTACCCATTTCCACCTCTGTACAAACTTCCCAGGGTGGGAGAGCGGGTACAAGCCATAACTTAAAAGCCCTATATCCCCAAGTGGGGTTGGGGTGGGGGGAGGACAACCCTCTGGAGATAAGCTACAGCTATGGGGGCTCCCCTAACAATTATATTACCAGGTAGGTAGGCAAATGGGAAAGGCCCCGGTAATTAGATAGGCCCTATTGGGTAGGTAGACACCCGCCGGATAAGTTTGTAGGCCAGCCCCAGGTAGGTGGTGGGTACCTAGCCATGAGTCCCCCTTTTGTTTTGTAGGGGTCAGGGCCCTCCTTTAGAGGTTAGGTGGAGTTAGGACCTCCTTTAAGGTTAGGGGGAGTCAGGGCCCTCCTTTAAGGTTAGTGGAGTTCAGGCCCCCTTTAGAGGTTAGGTAGAGTCAGGGCCCTCCTTTAGAGGTTAGGTTTGAGCAGGGCCCTCCTTTAGAGGTTAGGTAGAGTCAGGCCCTCCTTTTAGAGGTTAGGTAAAAGTCAGGGCCCTCCTTTTAAGGTTTAGGTAGATCAGGCCCCTCTTTAGATGTTAGGCAGCCAGGGCCCCCTTTTGTTATAGGCAGCGCCAGGGACCCCCTGTGGGGATAGGCAGCGCCGGGGACCCCTTTATGATAATGGGATTCAGGACCCCCTTTAGTGATAGGCAGTGCCAGTGACCCCCCTTTAGTGATAGGCAGTCAGTGCCCCCTTTAGTGAAGGCAACGCCCGGGATCCCCTTTTGTTGATAGGCAGCGCCAGGGACCCCCTTTAGTGATAGGCAGCGCCAGGACCCCCTTTAGTGATAGGCAGTCAGGGCCCCCTTTAATAGTGATAGGCAGTAAGGGCCCCCTTTTGTGATAGGCAGCGCCAGGGACCCCCGTTATTGATAGGGAGCGCCAGGGACCCCCTTTAGTGATAGGCAGCGCCAGGGACCCCCTTTAGTGATAGGCAGTCAAGGCCCCCTTTAATGATAGGCACTCAGACCCCCCTTTAGTGCTAGGCAGCGCCAGGGACCCCCTTTAGTGATAGGCAGTCAGGACCCCCTTTAGTGATAGGCAGCGCCAGGGACCCCCCTTTAGTGATAGGCAGTCAGGGCCCCCTGTGGTGATAGGCAGTCAGGGCCCCCCTTTAGTGTACGCAGTGCCAGGGACCCCCTTTGGAGATAGGAAGAGCCAGGGACCCCCTTTAAATGATAGGCAGCGCCAGGGACCCCCTTTAAATGATAGCAGCGCCAGGGACCCCTTTAGTGATAGGCAGTGCCAGGGACCCCCTTTAGTGATATGGGAGTCAGGACCCCCTTAGTGATAGGCAGTCAGGGCCCCCTTTAAATGATAGGCAGTCAGGGCCCCCTTTAGTGATAGGGAGCGCCAGTTGACCCCCTTTTGTGATCGGCTGCGCAATGGACCCCCTTTAGTGATAGGCAGCGCCAGGGACCCCCTTTAGTGATAGGCAGCGGGAAGGGACCCCTTTAGTGATAGGGAGTCAGGGACCCTTAGTATATTAAAAAAAAAAAAAAATCAATCACTTACCTGAGCCCGGTTTCCTGGCCGCTCCCGAGCTGCCCGCCGCTCCTGTCCGCCCTGCATAGGCGGCGCGGGGAATGACGCACCCGCGCCGCTACGTCAGCAGTAGGCCGCGCCCGCAGGCTGAAGGCCTAATGCATTCAGCCGCCAGGGAGAGCAGCGGAGCGCAAGCGCTAAAATGCGCTGTGCTCCGCCTGACACCACCCCGCGCAAACCCCGGGAGTCGGGACATTAGTCCCCAAATCCCGGGCCCTGTCCTCTGGCGCTCGGTGACGCAGGGCCCAGGCGTGCAGATACCGGATGCGCGGGGCCCGGGGCCCCGGGGAGCGACGGCCACTGCGCTCCGGGCCCCCCCAACTCGGGCCCACACTGTGGGCCAGGCGGAGCCTGGTTCGGCGGCCCGGCCGCCGGCCCCACTCTGCCGTGAGGAATAAGGGGCCCGCTTGCCGCGGCCCCCCCTTATTCCACCGGGCCCCATACGGGAGTACCGGTTGTACCCCCTGTATGGCGGCCCTGGCTTAGGGTCATTGTCTTGTTGGAAGAAGAACTTTCGGCCCAGTCTGAGGTCCAGAGCACTCTGGAAAAGGGTTTTTTCATCCAGATATCTCTGTACTTGCCGCATTCATCTTTCCTTCAATTGCAACCAGTGGTCCTGTCCCTGCAGCTGAAAAGCACCCCCATAGTATGATGCTGCCACCACCATGTTTCACTGTTGGGATTGTATTGGGCAGGTGATGAGCAGATCCTGGTTTTCTCCACACATACCACCTATAATTAACACCAAAAACTTCAATCTTCATCTCATCAGACCAGAGAATCTTATTTCTCATAGTCTGGGAGTCCTTCATGTGTTTTTTTGCAAATTGTATGCGGGCTTTCACATGTCTTGCACTGAGGAGAGGCTTCCATCAGCACACTCTGCCATAAAGCCCCAACTGGTGGAGGGCTGCAGTGATAGTTGACTTTGTGGAACTTTCTCCCATCTCTCTACTGCATCTCTGGAGCTCAGCCACAGTGATCTTGGGGTTCTTCTTTACCTTTCTCACCAAGGCTCTTTAATCTCCACGATTACTTAGTTTGGCTGGACGGCTAGTTCGAGGAAGAGTTGTAGTCGTCCCAAACTTCTTCCATTTTAGGAATATGGAGGCCACTGTGCTCTTAGGAACCTTGATAGCTGAAGAAATTCTTTTGTAACCTTGGCCAGATATGTGCCTTGCCACAATTCTGTCTCTGAGCTCCTTGGGCAGTTCCTTAAACCTCATGATTCTCATGTGCTCTGACGTTCACTGTGAGCTCTGAGGTCTTATATAGACCCGTGTGTGCCTTTCCTAATCTAGTCCAATCAGTTTAATTAAACACAGCTGGAGGCCAATGAAGGCGTAGAACCATCTCAAGGAGGATCAGAAGGAAATGGACAGCATTTGAGTTAGGTATGAGTGTCACAGCAAAGGGTCTGAATACTTACGACCATGTCATATTTCAGATTTTCTTGTTTAATAAATTTGCAAAAATATCTACATTTCTGGGGTTTTTTTCTTTCAAGATGGGGTGCAGAGTGTACATTAATGAGCAAAAAATGAACTTTTTGGATCTTACCAAATGGCTGCAATGAAAGAAAGAATGAAAAATTTAAAGGGGTCTGAATACTTTCCAAACCCACTGTAGATGTGTGACACATATCATACAGAGCAGCTTCAGAGATCCCAGCTCAATTTCTTTAGAAAGTAAATTGGAAATACGCAACAGCACAAGAGCACTTAATTAATCTCAGAGAATTGCTGAGTTGTTGACATTTGCCCTTTGTGCACAAACTGTAAATAAATCCTTAGCTTACTTTTACATGTGCATCTGCTATATATGTCACAATGTAATAATGCTACATTTTATCAAATGAGAATTTGATGGTTACTGTAAATTATATGTCTCCTCCTTGTAGTCTCCTCTATCCTTCATCTCGTCATTAGATTTTAGATTTATATTTCCCCCCATTTAAGGCTAGTTTAGGTATTTGACATTATTTAACATTTAGGTTTTTTTTCATTATTGTTTAACATCCATTTGATTTTCTAAAAATGGAAACACATCTAAACTAGAATAATGTACCAGTATATCTCCTTTGCCTACATATTTTTGTATGATTAACTTTTGTTCTTTCAAAGGGTTACACAGACGTTTTTTAATTTATGAGGGCATATGAGAAATTAAATACTCTCATGTCATGCGTCAATGAAAGATGAAACATTCTGTTCATCTCCCAATGATTCATTATGATACCAATTGTGAACAACCAGTTTGCCAAATAAAAAAAGAAACTTATGCTCTTATGTCTGGCAAATACTGCTCTGCTACATTAGTTCTAAGTACGATGAACATTTGTGCTTATAACTTTAATATCATGTTCTTCCAACTCTTAAACTTGTATGCAACCTGGTATATTTTCTTTTCCATAATGCTTTAAACTTTTTCACTTGGGACCTTGTGTCATTGCATGGTTCTTCAGACATCTATTGCAGATCTTTTCTACCTCCTTCAGCTAGAACACTTTTAACTCACTAGAACACTTCCTTATAGTCATAGTAGTTCATTGACTCTTGTCCAAGTTATATGATCAGCTGCCTACATCAAGTAGTTGAAGCACAGTGGAACAGTAGTAAATATTCTCTCTATATTATCGGAGATACAGTTGGAAATAAAATATCAAAACAAATTTTGTGTGCTTGACATTTCATTTTTATTTGTTCATT